>JAJJMA010162169.1:0-10641 GCA_023529015.1 Papaver nudicaule | reverse complement strand
GATACAACCGATCCAAATTAGTGTCAGACAAATAGCTGAACTCCAAGCATGATTGGAATGTTCGTGGGACCGCTTAATTAGTTAAAGAGATAAAATAAAGTTAAACCTTAATATACTCCGAATAAATCTCACTGACTCTGTCAAAAAAATAAAATCAAAAAAACATACTACTATTAATCACGAATAAATGCAGTACCACTATACAATACACAGTGGCACTAAACCGGACGGAGATTAAAAATGATCTTCGGCATGTGATATCCCGACCACAGTCTTGACACGAGTACCTGGGATTCACAGTTTTACGCCACAAAAAAGATGCAATCGTGCTTGGGTGCACGCTAAGTGCTCGCATTAGGCGCGAGCACAATGAACAGTGACAATTGGGGCGGACAAATGGAGACCCCAGATTAGGAGGGGGCGGCCCCAATTAGCATTTGTCCGCCCCAATTGGGGTACTGTTCATGGGCGTGCATTCAAGCTTTTTTGTGATGCGAGTGAGGTTTCGCCAGCGTGGTACGGTAGAGTGTGTAGTAAAGGTGTATAGTGGGGTGTATTCTTCTGGATTCTCTTCAGATCTTGAGAGAGAAACAAATAAATATGGATTTTTTTCTCCTTTTTATGAGAGAGAGAGAGAGAAGTTGTAAAGTTCACACTCCCCTGCGGCCCTGCCCTGCCTTTGTTTAAACAATTTCATTTTTGTTTGTTTGTTTCTCTCGCTAGAATTTTGTCGGAACAAAACAAATTAAAGAAGAACCTTCTCGATCACTGCTGAGTTAAAGGTTTCCTAGGGGTTTTCTAGGGGTTTTCTTAGTAACAAAGATTTGACGATAATCATCTGGTTTTTTAAGGTTTCTCCAACCAGAGTTTTCAGTCTGATCTCAGGTAAATCTTTTCTCTGTCTTTGTTTCTCCAACCGAGTTTTCATAATCTCGGTTTTCATGAAAGAATTCTGAAACTGTATTATGTTCTGTTTTGTTCTTCTCGTTCCAGGTTTTAGGTTTCAAGGAGACGATTCCGCAAGGGTTTAATCTACTTGAACGCTGTGATTTCCTTATTTGTCAGTTTCACTTTAGCATTCTCATTGCCTTATATTTTGGAAATTTCGATTTTTTCGAGATTTTTTTCAGTTTCAGAAGAGGAACCGTTATAGATCAGTCAAAACTTCAAATCCGAATCTTCAGGAATTTTCTTCAGTTTTTATTTTGAAATTCAAACTCACAACGTCTCTGTTTTTCAATCAAAAAAAAAAAATCAGAATCATTAAAACCTCAATTTCTCTTCATTAGCGTTTTTTTTTTGACGGTTTCAAAGAATCATTACTTTGTTTTTTTCTTCCGGTTCCTTCCTTTCTATCTAAAAAATGCAGCGTCCAAATCCATCTGTTGATTTCTCATTAAAAGAGACTTCACCACATCTTGGTGGTGGAGGTCTAACAGGTGATAAACTCACCAGTACCTATGACTTAGTTGAGCAAATGCAGTATTTGTATGTGAGGGTTGTTAAAGCTAAGGAATTACCAGGAAAAGATGCTACAGGTAGTTGTGATCCTTATGTTGAAGTTAAACTTGGAAATTATAAGGGAACCACTCGCCATTTCGAAAAGAGATCGAACCCTGAATGGAATCAGGTTTTTGCGTTTTCGAAAGATCGGATTCAATCTTCTGTTATTGAGGTTATGGTGAAAGACAAGGATTTACTAAAAGATGATATCATCGGACGAGTTATGTTTGATCTCAATGATGTGCCTAAAAGAGTTCCACCAGATAGTCCTTTAGCTCCACAATGGTACAGACTTGAAGATCGAAAAAGTGATAAGGTCAGAGGTGAACTTATGTTGGCTGTTTGGATGGGTACTCAAGCTGATGAAGCATTTCCAGAAGCATGGCATTCAGATGCAGCGACCGTAGGAGGCGAAGGCGTCACTAATATTCGATCCAAGGTATATCTTTCTCCCAAGCTTTGGTATCTAAGGGTTAATGTGATTGAAGCTCAAGATTTGCAAGTTACTGACAAGACTAGATTTCCGGAAGTTTATGTGAAAGCGGTACTTGGAAATCAGGCGTTGAGAACTAAAACTTCTCAGAGTCGGAATGTAAATCCAATGTGGAATGAGGATATGATGTTTGTAGCAGCTGAACCATTTGAGGAACATTTGGTTTTGAGTGTGGAAGATAGAGTGGCACCAAACAAGGATGAGGTTTTGGGTAAGTGTGTGATTCCTTTGCAGAATGTGTCAAGGAGGTTGGATTATAAACCAGTGCAGACAAAGTGGTTTAATCTTGAGAAACATATTATTGTCGATGGTGAGAAGAAGAAGGACAATAAATTTGCTAGTAGGCTTCATTTGAGGATCTGCTTAGATGGTGGTTATCATGTCCTTGATGAATCAACTCACTACAGTAGTGATCTTAGACCAACAGCAAAACCTTTGTGGAAGCAGAGCATTGGGGTACTTGAGTTGGGAATCTTGACCGCAAATGGGTTGTTGCCGATGAAGACAAAAGATGGGCGGGGGACAACAGATGCTTATTGTGTTGCCAAGTATGGGCAGAAGTGGATCAGGACAAGAACTATTATAGATAGCCCTACTCCAAAGTGGAATGAGCAATACACTTGGGAGGTTTTTGATCCATGTACTGTGATTACAATTGGAGTGTTCGATAACTGCCATTTACAGGGAGGAGATAAGTCTGCGGGTGCGAAAGATTCAAAGATCGGGAAAGTCCGTATTCGACTTTCTACACTTGAAACTGACCGGGTCTACACTCACTCATATCCACTCGTGGTTTTACAACCTTCCGGACTCAAGAAGATGGGTGAAATTCAGCTGGCTGTACGGTTTACATGCTCGTCTCTGCTGAATATGATGCACATTTACTCGCAGCCACTCTTACCAAAAATGCATTATCTTCATCCGTTATCGATTACTCAGCTCGAGAACTTGAGGCACCAAGCTACTCAGACAGTTTCAGTGAGACTTAGTCGTGCCGAGCCACCATTGAGGAAGGAGGTTGTCGAGTATATGTTGGATGTGGATTCACATATGTGGAGTATGAGAAGGAGCAGAGCGAATTTTTTCAGAATTATGGGAGTATTAAGCAGCTTAGTTGCAGTTGTAAAATGGTTTAATCAGATATGCAATTGGAAGAACCCTCTAACAACAGTTCTGATTCACATCCTGTTTATAATACTTGTCCTTTATCCCGAGCTAATCCTCCCGACGATATTTCTCTACCTTTTCTTGATTGGTGTTTGGTACTTCCGGTGGAGACCTAGGAATCCTCCTCACATGGATACGCGGCTTTCACATGCAGAGAATGTACACCCTGATGAACTGGATGAGGAGTTCGACACATTTCCTACTTCTCGTCCTTCCGACATGGTGAGGATGAGGTACGACCGTCTAAGAAGTGTTGCTGGGAGAATACAAACAGTCGTCGGAGACTTGGCAACTCAAGGGGAGAGATTTCAGTCACTGCTTAGCTGGAGGGACCCTAGGGCTTCATCCTTGTTTATCACTTTCTGTTTGATTGCAGCCATTGTGCTTTACGTTACTCCATTTCGAGTGGTGGCTCTTCTTACAGGTTTTTATGTATTAAGACATCCTCGATTCCGCCACAAGCTTCCTTCAGTGCCACTGAATTTCTTCCGGAGGCTGCCTGCTAGAACAGATAGCATGATATGAATACTATTAAAAATGCCTTTTGTGATGGGGACATCTTCTTTTGCCTCTCACCCTTCAAATAGATATCTAAATTCTAAAGCATCAACCTGTGAAGCACGATTTATTCTTTTTTAGCTGGTATGGGTAGTGAAATCAGTATGGCATGTAATTCTTCTTCCCCTAAACTTGTAGTAACTATCATAGATCTGCAGTTTATTTGTTTTATTTTTCGTGGGGCTATTGTGTGAAGTTGTCTTCCTGTTATTAATCAATATATGTTTATTTTTTTATCTCAGTTTCTTTCTGCACTCTTAACTTTATCATGCTAGTAAGTTTGCATTAAGCTTTCTTAAATTGAGAGCTCCCTTGTTATTTGGTCAGATTTTCTGTCAATTCCTCAGGAACTCTATTGTTTGATTGTCTGCGACTATTGGGACCTGTTAAAATGTAAACTGCTTATTTGTTGTGGTGGACTTTGGTATATCTGGAAGATAAATGGTTGCCAGCCTTCTTTATATTTTGATAATAATTCATTGATCTTCCTTCATGCTGCAAGGATCTATGCAGTCGATTTTGTGGCACATTGATTGATTCTAGATAGTCACAAACCTAGAATTTGGTAGTAGTAACTTTCGGTTATACTTCCTGCTGAAGGAAGAACAAGGAGTTGGCAGAGTGAAGATGTTTGTATTTGGTTATGATTCCATTGTTGTCTCACTTCACTGTAAGTATTTTCTTTTCTTCTTGTATTTTGTGTTTCTCTAGTGCATTCATTAGTTCCTTTCCTAGTTTTGGCTATCGTTACGAGACATCGAATTGTGGTAAAATACACTATTGTGGTTTTTAATTTCTTGTAGACCTTGTGATGAATGTACGACTCAATCTCTGGAGTGGAACAGGAATGACATTTCCAATCATCTACAGCTTAATGGTTATAAGGTATGTAAAATGATGTGCAAGTAGCAGCTGAAATAAGGAATATCTTTCTTACATGGTTACAGATAACTCATCTATCTTATTTTGTCGCTGTGATTTATATTGTGAAAGTCTCGTGTTGCTATTAGTTCTGTTATTATTCAGTCTCAAACATGATTTGAACAACGGTTAGTACTCAAAATAACTTCTAGGTTGTGGAGTGGACAAGCTGTTACATTTACAATTATCAATCAATATCTTTCGTATCTTTGAGCAGAGAGGGATGCAAGGGTTCTTGCCAAAGAAGAAAAGAAATCCTGACCTGCTTATTACTGAAGTTAAGGACCTTCCCATTTAGTAATGTACAAACTTGTGAAACCTTCGATGCGCCATTTTGGCGGTTAACTGCATCACTGTAATTTTGTGATAGATAGGGGTTGGTAGACTAGTTGATGTCACAAACTGTAATAGGAAAAATAGAACCATCTTAGGCAGGACAAGGAGCGGAGTATTTGTTACGAGGACAAGATGTGAGCCTAGTAAAGAAGCACTTGAGAAAATGGCTAACCTCTGAATCCATTTCCTGGCATTTTATCTTGGCTAGGTAATCTTTCCAGTAGTCGATTAGTTCCCTTGTACGTCACAATAAATAGAACACCAAAAAATATTAAAATCATGTCAATTTTACCATTATAAACAAATCCTATCCCGTACACAAACAATATAAGACTCTGAACGCAGATGATAGTGGTGGCCAAGATTGTTACAAAGGTACCAATTTGCTTGGGGGTGTACAATCCTATCCTTGAGGCTGTCAGCCATGGTAGTGGCTACTACACTGGATGCAAGTGAGTTGGCTTTAGTGGCTAATTCATCCTTTGTCATTTGTACCATTATAAACAAGACTAAAAGGTTTTCCCACTAGTATAATGTAACAAGTAACCTTGAATCCTTGACTCCTCCAACTTAGCATGACTTGTCTGTTCTTCATATAATTACATTAGGAGCATCGCCTTCCAAAACAAAGTGGGAGTCTTGGGACATTCTTATTACAGGTATATCGGTTCATACAAGCACACCACCAAGAAGGAGCCAAGTATGACTGCACCACCGGCAACTCAGCTTACCGCCACACCAAAGTGTATATACGTATTCACCAAATCCCTGTAAGTTAGCTTAGGTCAATACAGAATTCTCAAGCCAGTTCAATGTACTTATCAAGTAATTGTAACTAGAAGTCATAGATGTTTATCTAAGGTCAGTCAATGTTCTTTGTAACAACTTGTATCCTTATCTTATTATCACAATGTATCTATAAATATCAATTACCATGTAAATGTAAAAGTATCTACCAATGGGTTTCCAATCTCTTGGTCTATGATCCCTCGATACTCATGTTTTCACATGGTATCAGAGCGGGGAGGTCCGCTCAAATTGCTTCCGCCTCATAGTCTTTTCATTCTATTGGATTTTCTATCATTATCAGAATAATCCTGCTGCTCATTGACTAAGGTATGTGAACTTTTTTCTCATAAAAGAACTGAATCATCAATTTTCGTTTTTCTTTTCATTCATCAATCGGTTCACTATTTTCATCAGTTTTCATCATTGATCACACATAAGTCACCGTGTTTTACAAATCTACTATATGTGAACATCATGCTATGTTTCATGTATGGCTATTGAATCTTCTGATATTTTTACCGCTGTGTTTTAGTATTCAGCACAATTATAAACCATGTCTATTGCTGGTCTGTGGCAAAGAATCAATAAAACAGAACAAATCTCAAGTCTGTTAAGGAACTACGTCATCGATGAGCTACGGGAATTTCAGTCATATATATCTCGTTTCAATATGATCAAATTATTTTTGTTATTTTTGTTCTCTCTTAACGTGTGTATCGAACATAAACCTAAGATGGGTTTATTTGTTATCAAAGATCATAATCATAGTAGAGGTCTTTTGCTATTCCAGTCTCCAGTATATTTGGTGTCGTCCAACTTTTTCGTCGGCACTCTATTTTTGCCACGTTACTAATGGCTATTTTTGTGAGTATTGCACTATCCAGAAATACTCTAGTATATATTTTTTAGATCATCTTTATTATCCACTAATAAAAGTGTGCTCTGTTATCCTGAACACCCAGTTTTGGGTTCAATATCCTTGATCTATGTCCAAGATCAAATAAATCTTATATTCATCTGTTGATTTACTATTCTTTATTGACTTTTTTATATTATTTCGATTTTGATTGCAACAGATATATTCATACTTGCTTAATATCGACAACTATTATCATTATCTCATGAATTCCTCCTTATTTTCGCAAATGTCACCTATTTCCGAAAATCGGTATCACGGTAAATATTTTGACCCTGTAAATATGGGAGTCCTTAATTATCTCTTTCTCAAACTCAAATCAATGAATTGACGTCCTTAAATCTCGTCCATCTTTGATTGTGGAATAATTCCTCATGTCTAGTACTTTTATCTATCATTCACAGTACTACTAAACTCATGTGTTTCATTGGCAAAAATCTTTGAATCTCTTTTGGCATGCCTTGTCCGGACGTACTGTTATCTTTGATATCAAAGATAATCTTAATTCTTTTTTGTTTTCATTCCATTTGCTAGATCAATATCAACATCAGGTCAGGTGTCTGTTCATTTTATTCAAGTCTTATTTTTATCAATTTGTTTCCGATTTTTTATCGATGAACTTAGTCATCTTACATTCTTTGATGAACTTAATCAATATTAAAGATATTCTCATGATTTGGTAAACCCCGTCGATTGTCTCACAGTCAATCCCGACAATCCTTCCATATATGGTCAGTCCTAAATTATCTCACTTTCAAAGTCAAAATCAATCAAATATTTCGTTGCTAATCTCAATCAAATCCGACAAATATTTCGTTGCTAATTTATTTATTTTTTTCAAAAAATCGTATCAAAAATAGTTCGCGTATACACGGATCTTCACCATGATATATTTGGTGTATCTTCGTGATGATCTTAAATGTCTGCATCAGTGCCATGGTTTCCATAAATGGAAGAAAGTCTCTCATAGCAGCAATATTTGCAATAAATCTTTGTTTGTTATCTCGAACAAATACTGTTCATGGGAAGTTTTATATCTGTCAAAATCAGTTTTCACTCTTGACATTAAATTTAGTTTCTCTTTAAGCTAAAGTTATTATTTCAGTCATCTACAGTTATTCTTTGTTTTAATCTCGCTACTCATTGCGGACCCTGTTTTGGTTTCTGTTTTCTTCCAAGCAAATATTGGTTTCACATCGACAATAACCTTCTTTGAGTATAGACCGTTTGCTTGTTGGTATCTTATATAATCGTTCTCGTACAACAATTATCAGATATGTGAATTTTTTTTCCTGGTAAAGAACTGGAACATTTATGGTCTTATGACTATCATCATCTATCTTAATGATTTTTCACTCAGTCAATTATTTTGGATTTTCCATTTAAGACCATGTATATCATTGCTAAATTCTCCTTTGTCAACCGGGATAATTGGTTTGTTATCATCTAATCGGGAGAATGGAGTTTCAAACACTACAAAGTTTTTTTTGGTACTGCTACAATTTGCATTTTCCCACTAAATCTATCTTCCCTTGTTTGGTCACTGCATTTCTAGTGTGTCCATCATCAGAGGTCAGTATCACTGTGACTTAGTTTTCTGAGGTGATTACTATATTGAAAGTGGGTAACTCTTTGTCGACAGAGTCGATATATATATCCTTTCCATTAGGAATTTTAGTCGACACTATATTTTGTACCACTTATCATCAGAACTTATATTATCAATGGTACAATACCTAGTAAGTACCGGTTTTGATTCCACTTAAATCTTTTTCACCGTGATGAATAATCCGTCCGGTATAATGTGAGTTGTCTTTATTCATCCACTACAACTACGATTTAAGTATTTCTTCAATTTTCTCTTAAAAGTAACATCTTGATATCGATGTTCTTCTTCCTAATTATTTGCAAATCCCTATGGTTTTGTGTTGGCCATTGATTTGTGGCAAAATCTTTTGAAGTTCTGATAGTGTGCATGATTAATTGTTATCACAGTTGGACTAGAATGCTACATCTTTGTGGCGAACTGTCTCTTTGTTCACAAGATTGTATGTTGTGTCTTTAGTTCATTGTGTCTATCTATATATGTATTTATTGAAACATCATTTTCTTTGATACCATCTGAGTAAGGAGTTATCTTCATCAAAATCAATACTGATATCTCAATATGATATCGTGTTCTTCTCAATCAGCTGACCATTATGATCATGACCGTTACGCAACTGAAGTTTATATCTTTTCTCTTTGCCTTGGAGTTTAGTTAATATTCATGCTAAGTTCCTGCATTCATTATCAAACAAGTCCAATTCAGTCAGTAATTAATCATTTATCTTCTTTTATATACTAAGAAGATAAGTTTCATTCTTTGATCTATTTCCTAATGACATTCTCAGAAGTCCAATCTTTGATTTCCATAATTCTCGTGATATATATCTCCGAGAATATATATTGTGATATGTCACAAGACTTTCCACCATTATGGTTTTTTTTCTTTATTTTCGCGAACGAAAAGATATTCCCAATATATATTCATCATTCATATCTCCAATCCCAGGGATAGTCAGTACTCACTCTTTTGGATATTTTCTTCATACAATGTCAAAGTATGTCAGTTCAGACCTTTAATCCTTCAACAATATTCAACTCCGAATATTGTTCGAACACAAAATCATTTTTGAATATTTTATACCAAAACAAATGATTTCCTTTTGGTATGATTCTAAATGTTGCCATTTGCTTTTAACAACAGCAAGTGTGATCATAACAAACCTTAGTTTATTCCAAGGTTTCATCCCTCAAAATCATAATCCTTATATGGGTTTTCTTCTCCATCATTTACACATGGTGTTTCGCTGTTTCATTTTCGTGTCAAACCCATGTTTACTGTTGGTATATTTGTTCACCAGACCAACTTGCAAAAATATTTACAAAGCTACTAAGGGTTGCGCACTATTAACGTTTAATTGGCAAGTTGGGCATTCGTTCCATTTTCACACCTGCTCCAACTTGAAGGGGGGTATTACAGGTATATCGGTTCATGCAAGCACACCACCAAGAAGGAGCCAAGTATGACTGCACCACCGACAACTCAGCTTACTACCACACCAAAGTGTATATACGTATTCACCAAATCCCTGTAAGTTAGCTTAGGTCAATACAGAATTCTCAAGCCAGTTCAATGTACTTATCAAGTAATTGTAACTAGAAGTCATAGATGTTTATCTAAGGTCAGTCAATGTTCTTTGTAACAACTTGTATCCTTATCTTATTATCACAATGTATCTATATGTAACAACTTGTATCCTTATCTTATTATCACAATGTATCTATAAATATCAATTACCATGTAAATGTAAAAGTATCTAAGAAAGTTCTCTGATGATCATTAATATTATCAACCCAATGGGTTTCCAATCTCTTGGTCTATGATCCCTCGATACTCATGTTTTCACAATTCTTTCCAGCTGTTGCACCCACTTCAACTCATTGAACGCTGCTTTCCCTAGTCCAAATTTGAATCCACTCCCAAAACGCCTTATTTCCCTCGATATTGGGCTGTAAAAAATACACTGTTCTAGCTTACGGATGGTACTGACACCAAGACAAAAAGTTGCCGTCTGTGCATGGGCATTCCCTAGTTTCTAACGACCTGACTGTATTACTGTGTACTCATTGTGGAAACAAAATTTTGATTATGATATAGCTAAGATCTTATTTGGTATCCAATTACTTTATCCTTGTAGCATGAAAACTAATTTATTGTTAATTCTTAAGGATCTGTGATTCACTAATTACGTTGTTGATTAAAATATAAGAAAATCAAGAATGGAATATCTTAAAATTCTCGGATTAACCAATGCCTCTCCACCAGTGACAACCAAACAGACCCTTAAATTTTTTGTCTTAATTTTGTTGGATTTTAGGAGAATCTGTTTCATTTAAATTGGAGGATGATATC
>JAJJMA010162161.1:0-12936 GCA_023529015.1 Papaver nudicaule | reverse complement strand
ATTCAAGCTGCCAAAAAAGATTGAAAGAGGCCGAAAAATGCGGTTCTCGGAAAAAGGTTACTCTTATTATTTCAGACAAGCTTCAGAAACGATAATTTCAAACGTGCAACTGTCTCTGTCTATTGAAGTCTGAATGATCAATAACTCAAAAACATTCGTATGCATCCAGAATAGCCAGATGGTGTTGAAGAAAATGGGGTTTTTAATGTTTTTATTTGGTTTTGGTGTGAATTGATCTTGTAATCTAAGAGTCACTAGGATACTTGCTCATTTTTTTGAGTGAATGGAATGGGAATACCTTTAGTCCCATATGGGTTAAAACTAGAGATGAATGCCACCATATGAGTAAGGACCTTTCCCACTCTTATGGGTGGGTTAAAACTAGAGATGAATGCCACCATATGAGTAAGGACCTTTCCCACTCTTATGGGTGGGTTAAAAAGACATTCCTATCCCTGATGCCCCAAGGCGTACTTGTGCGTGTACTGAGTTTTATCTATGGGAAAAAACCTTCGCGCGGTGGAGAAGAGTCTTATTTTGGGCAAATTCCATTTTCATGATATACTCTTGTTTTACAAGTAATCGAAAATTATTTTGCAAGTTATCTTATACGAAAACCCTAATATCCTCTCCTATAAATACTAGACGTTTTTCTCTTCTCTGGTTATCCCAGACGCAGCTACTATCCTGTCGTCTTTTCCCCTCTTCTTGCTTTGTTTGCGCACATTGCTTGTTTCTTTCCTTCCTCCTTCTGTTGCTAAGTTCAGATTGGGTGTTGATTGTTGTGCTGACATTCATCACATCGGGCAGTTTTATCCTGAACACATCCTCGTTGTAGGGGTATGGCATCATTCTTCTTGAGTGTACCCGCGAGCTATTGTGTTAAGGGCAGTTTGTTCAACATGCGACTCTATCTTCGTAGAAGCGGTTAGGGTTTATTTGAGATTTTATTTTGATATATTACTTTGATACATCTAACATCTACTTTAATTGTTGCGAGATTCCAACAGATGGTGCATTGCGAATGCGGATAGTGCGTGTTACATGTATTCGTATCCCACGATCCTAAACAAGTAAACACCATATCTACTTCAAATTTGTATTCGAATTTTATCCGAGTATCGGATATATTTACTTCAAAGAAAGAAAAAAATACTTCAAATAACAAACGTGAAAGTGTGGGAAGACGAGTCACTAACAACTTTATTGCGTAAATGAATTGAATGATTTTGAACAAACGTGATCAACTTGCATGCATGCATGATAAATCGCAATCTCAATTTTTATTAAGATGGCCAATGAAATGAGTTGCATTTCGACACAAAGTTAAAATTTTATATGATGTCTTGGTATTACATTCGCATCATGGAGCATCCATACTTATTTTTTCACTGAAAGGATTTTGAGAAACAATTATAGCCATCATTTGGTTACCACAAAACTAAGAAATAATAGTTTCCTACTGAAAGGATACTTTCTAAAAGAGGAAACGTGTTTTGAGCCCTTTGATAATTCTACCTCCCCTCCTTTGGTACCTCCAACTAGTAATGTTGGTGTTCCACTTAGTTTTTCAACTTTTTTAAATACTAAACTACCCTTATTTCATTAGTTATAATCATTACATTAGTGTTAATAATTTTTTTTTTTTTGATACGAAAATTACTTCATTTCATGAATTAAAGATTGTCTGACAAAATAGCTGTAGCTAGGAAACTAGGATAAACTTCCTGCCATACTTGTGATACAGTTTCCTTACGTGCAAATTTTGCTAGAGAATCTGCACAATTGTTGGCAGTTCTATTAACATAGCTAAAAGAAGGAACTGGACTAAACTTAGATAAATTAAAAACTATATCATCTATGATGATTTTATTCTGCCAAGCTACGGAGAGACCATTCCCAGAAATAGCTTTCACCACTTGCTTTGCATCCGACTCGAACTGAACACGATAAAGACCCATATTGAGTGCCCACTTGACTGCTTCATCTGCTGCTAAGCACTCCACCTCCTCTGCATCTACTGCTTCCGGGATAAAGATGCATCGCGATCCAACATGATTACCTGCACAATCTCTAGCTATTAGTCCAATGCCTCCTGTTTTAGAGCTACTAAGAAAACAAGCATCACAATTAATTTTAATAAAATCAGTATTAGGCCTAATCCAGACGTCAGTGGGATTCTTAGACGGTTTAAGGCCGAGAATTCCTTTTGCTGGATTTTCCTAACGTTAGCCAACTTTGCATTAGCCAAAAAATTGTTAATGTTTCTTATCAAAACTTCTGGGGCAGACGTCTTCTTCTCAAAAACCATAGTACACCTTTCCTTCCATATGAACCAAGCAATCGTCGCCATTTTGCACTTCATACTTTCTTCAAGTTCATCATCTTCTAGCCAATCTGTGAACCAGTTCTTCAATGAAGACCAATTTCCGTCTGTGGTTCTTAGACCAATAGTCCTGAACCAAATTGATCTAGCTATGGGGCAGTCAAGAATAATGTGTTTGGCTGATTCCATGTGATGCTTGCATCTGTCGCAAGAGGTGTCTTCAATGTGTATGTGCCTATTATTCCTCTCCTTTGATGAGAGAATATCCTTGACACACTTCCATGTAAACATCTTGATCCTTGGGATTACATTCATGTCCCAAAGCTTCCTCCAGATGTTTGCTGTGTCGGGACTGTAACTGGCATTCCTGTGATACTTGATGTTGTATAAGATTCTGTAGGCAGACTTGACTGAAAAAGTACCATTCCTTGTCGCAGTCCATATGAGCTTGTCTTCACTGTTGTAAGGAATCCTCATAGAGAGAATTTTCTGTACAGTTGAATCATCAAATAAATTCCTGATAACATCTTGCTTCCATCTGTGTGCGGTCCCATCAATCAGATCAGCAACAACTTTGTATTTGTAGGCTTCAACTGCTGCATGACTTGCTAATGGAGGTAAGTTCATGCCTTTAATCCAGTTGTCCTTCCAAATACTGATTTTGTCTCCTTTACCAAGTAACCAGAAACTGTGCTTTTTGATAAACTCAAACTCATTGCTGACACATTTCCACGACCACGTACTGTCATCCTTTTGTTCAGCATGAAGAGGAGAAGAATTTGGATAGTATTTAGCTTTTAACGAATTAGACCACAAACTCGGATCAGCTGTGCATAATCTCCAAGCATTCTTAGCCAATAAAGCATGATTAAAACATTCCAGATCTCTTATGTTGAGTCCTCCATCATCCGTTGTTCTGCATATACTAGACCATGATGTATAGAATAGCCCATTTTCTGGTTTGTTCCACCAATACCTTAGCTGTAATGAGTTGATGTTCTCAATAGTGTCAACTGGAAGCTTGAAATTTTGCATTTGATGAAGTGGTACAGAGTTCAGGACATGTTTAACCATGACTGTACGCCCTGGTTGACTCATTTCTTTTCCCCTCCATCTTGCAAGTCTGCTTTCCATATTATCTATCAAGCTTTTGAAGGAAACCTTCTTCTTCTTTTTGAGGAACAGCGGAATTCCGAGGTATCTCTCATTCTCCTCCATCTTTTTTACTCCCAAATTGTTGATAATGTTGTTGCAAGCTGTAGAGGATAAGTTTTTACTATAACTTACTGCACTTTTCTGATAATTGATTAGCTGTCCTGAACACTCACTAAAATCTTCCAAGATTTTCTGAAGGTTTGAGATATTTTTATTATTTGCCTTAACAAACAACAAACAATCATCTGCGAATAACAGATGACTAATAGATGGAGCATTCCTGGCAATTTTAACCCCTTGGATTTCTTTTCTTGTTTCTGCTGCAGATATAGCTCTTGATAGAGCTTCCATGGCAATAATGAATAAATATGGTGAGATAGGATCTCCTTGTCGAATTCCTCTTGTAGGATGAAAAGAAGGACAATCAGCTTCATTTAGAATGACAGATATCTCCGTTGTGCTTATACATTGATGAATTAGAGCACACCAATCATCTGAGAACCCCATAGCTGTCATAACATCTGAAATAAAACTCCACTCTAGTCTATCGAAAGCTTTACTCATGTCAAGCTTCAAAGCAAGATAACCAGCACCATTCACATTTGTCGTTCTCTTGAGTTTATGTATTACTTCATGTGCTAACGAGATATTATCAGAGATTAATCTACCTGGAACATATGCAGATTGGAAGGGAGAAATAACTTTATCAAGCACCAATTTCAGCCTTCTCGCCATCAGTTTTGAAATGATCTTGTACGAAGTGTTGCACAAAGCAATCGGTCTGTAGTCAGCTGCCTTTGAGGGAACTTTCACTTTAGGTATCAGCCTTAATCTTGTTTGATTCATCTTTTTATTTAGAAAACCAGTTGAGAAGAAACTCTGCACATAGCCTACTACATCTTCCTTTACTATTTCCCAATTAGATTGATAGAAACCTGGTGGAAATCCATCAACTCCTGGCGCCTTCCATGCTTCCATACTCTTAACAGTTTCATAAATCTCTTGCTCAGTTGGAATATTTGTGAGCATAGTATTATCTGCAGGAGTGACAACTAATGGAATATTGCTAAGGAAAGAAGTATTCTGCTGTGGGCTCGACGTACTGCTGACTTTCAAGAAATGAGTTGACAAAAGATGTTGCAAACTATCTCTATCAGAACACCACGAACCATCATCTGCCTGCAAGGAATCAATACGATTACGAGCTCTTCTTCTATTAGCATTAGCATGATGCATTTTAGAGTTCCTATCAGCATCATTGAAGACATAATCATTTGCTTTTTGCTTCCAAAAATCATGTTTAATTTGTTTCCAATGCTCCAGTTCATTCTCAATCTTTTGTACATTTGCTGTGTGATTTGGATCACCTTGTTTTTGTATGATATCCAGTTGATTGTATAGATTCTGGATATTTTCATTAATATTACCAAACACCTTCTTGTTCCATTCTGCCAACCTTCTTCTTGTAGTACTCAGTCTATGATCAAATTGATGAGCAACTGAACCTGCAGCATTAGTCTTCCATGCTTCCAAAATGCTTTCTTTACATGAAGGATTATGCAACCAACAACCAAAAAATTTCCAGTTCTTGTATGGAGTATGAACGATATTATACAGGTTGAGTAAGATGGGTGCATGATCAGAACCCAGTTGTTCTAAATGGGTCAAATGCGCATCAGGAAAAGCAATAGCACACTCATTATTAACCATAGCCCTATCAAGCCTACTCTTAAATCTACCTGTACCATGTTTGTTACTAGACCAAGTAAAAGATTTACCCTTATATCCTAAATCAAACAGACCGCATTGTTGAAGGGTCTGTATGATAGGAGCTGATCTAGAGCTAGAGGAAGTGGAACTACTGTTTCTCTCATCACAATTAAAAGTGACATTCAAATCCCCTATGATCACCCATGGTTGGTCGATGGTGTCACCTATTTCACTAATGTATTTCCACATATCCTTCCTTTCTTGGGGATGGTGAGTACCATACACGCAAGAAAGCAGCCATTCCGGTTTTGCTGGGTCGTGACGTACAAGGCTATGAATCATATTTTTAGACTTATGCATTACTTCTAGCTCAAAGTGTATAAATAATGGGTCTTCATTTTATAGCCCACCATTTACTATTTCAGCCACTTGACTTTGTCAAGATGGGTCAACTATATTTTGGGGCGTTGACCAAACACACCCAAGTTAAACCTGGTCAAATGGAAAAGAAACAAAAGGTTAAGGCTGGTTCCAATGGAATCCCCAATTTTGTTTATTATGGTGGACTATGGAACTAGTAAACACCCGCAATGGCAATGCAACTTTGCAATGCCTTATAAAAAAAGGATCGTCGATGGAAATTTCATCGGTAGATGGTTTTTCCATCGATCAAGATGGTTTTCATAGTTTTTCCATCGATCCTGATGAAAGTTTTATCTATTCTATTTAGCTCTCATACTTTTTAGTTTAAAAAATATGTTTAAATTAAAATCGGATCCCACAAATAATATATAATTTTATATAGGATCCACCAAACATTAAATATATTATTTTCATCCAAATTTTGGTTGTTTACCATAGTCCAATTTCAAATTTACTAGTCCACGTGGGATTACAAACCACCCACTTTGATATGTTCCATAGGAACCGGCATAAGGATCAAACGTATGTGCATTGTCTGTGTTGTCACCGTGCACTGAATAGTGACTGAGTATAAACTTGCTCAATTGATCATGTGCCCCTTGCCACACATTAACCATAGCTAAATTTGTGTCAAGTATAACTAGGCGCGTATGATCAGCAAAAGAGTCAGCAAATATTGCTACGGTTTACTTTAATTAGCAACGGTATGTTGCCGTATCTAATTGTGATAATTTTTGCAATTATTGCACGTAATTTTCGTTTATGTACGCAGATGTCAACGTGGATCAACAAACTAAACACTCGGTACCATCCCTCAATCCACATTGAACGGAAGCGTTACCTACTTTTCTATTGGTTGGGTGAAAAAAATTTGGAACATGATTGGCCGGACATTTTAGAATCTTGGTTCTGATTGGCTGGACATTTTCGGCCGTTCAGGTGTTTTAAAATCTGTAAGATCGATGGATGTGAATAGATCAAATTCGATCACCCACGTGGGTGAGAAAGGTCTCCATTATGGTTGGTCGATAATTGTAATATTTATGTTACACTTCGTTTACGCAACTTATTAAAATCTTACACCGTTGGATCTGGGGTTAGATTAAGTTTGGAAAGGTTAACGTAACTATGGGAATGAAGCTACATAAATAGTAATAAAGTATAATTTTCCAAACTTACGGGGTTTAGGGGCAGTAATAATGTAGTTGCCGATAATTTAATTACCGTATATGTGGAGATTAATTAGGGTCCAAACATTGTATTAATGCAAGAAGATATATTCGCAAATAATTTACATGCGTGAACGATGTATTAATGCAATATGCAAGAAGATATATTCGCGAATAATTTACATACGTGAATAATTTATGAACCATACAAGAAGATATATTCGCGATAATTTAATTACCCTATATGTCGAGATTAATTAGGGAACAACGATGTTAATGCCTAATGAAAAAATATATTTTTCTTTAGAACCATACAAGAAGATATATTCCTAATATAAGTCTCACGCTAATTTAATTGAAAAATTAGTGGTAGATTTTTTTCTCGAGTCTTAATTGTATTTTTTTTGCCTTTGCTCGACTATTAATGGTAGTTTTAAGCCTGTACTGTCTGCGTAAGGAAATATTCCTGATATAAACGTAAAACAAGCTATATTTGTATGTTTATTTCAGTTAGCAATCTGTGTATATAAGTTAATACTATGATTTAAAAAACGACGACTTTCTTGGTGATAAAGTTTTGAAAACACATATATAGTTGTGCGTATATTCACGCAGCCGTTTGCAGTTAATCCTTCTTTCTGTGGAAAAAAAAAGAAAAAAAACTCAATGGAAAATGTAGCTAATCAACTACCGGTGGTGATCTAAACACCTTTTAAAGAATTGAGGGAGGGGCGAGCTGATGGAAAAATAGTGAAAGTGCTGGTATTGAGAAAGTGGAGGGTAAAGCAACAGTCGACGGATGCAGTGTTTAGTCTTGATCTACAGTTGATGGATCAACATGTAAGTTGTCTTCTTAATTGTGTTTTTTTTTGAAATGCTTCTTAATTGTGATTGATTATTTGTAGCTGCATATTTATACTGACTGTATGTTGTGAATAAAGCTAGGATGGATATTGAATATACGTAAAACTGGGTACCCAAATGCAAGCAAGGGTATGCGGGGGCGACATGGCACTTTTTAATAGAGTATTTTTAGAAGCCCGCGTTTATACCATTGCAAGGTTTTGTGTAGCGGAACCAAGAACTGGATGGAGAGTCGTAAGGGTATAGGGTTATCACTTCTCACAGTGCTTACCAGGACGACCACAGTTTTTTTTTTCTTGGAAGGTTGGAATTACTTCCTCCTTAAACGGTTGCATCAATGATTATATTATATTTTTTTAAATTCACTGGAATATAAGGTACTAAACTTTGAAAATTATTGATTCGCTTTTAAATGTTAGATTGTATTTAGGGAAAATCGGAGGTTGAATTGGTGCTGAGATCGTGAAAAGCGCTTGACATCCATCCTCTGGTCAAATTACAAGTTACCGTTTTAAATGATTTCATCTTTTCTGATTTTTCTAGAAAACGGGAAGCTTAGATTCAGCTATTGTGAATTTTTATCTAATGAAAACAGGAAGTACGCGTTTGTGGCTTGGCAGCTGTAGTGGGAGGTAACAAAGTGTATGGGCTGGACGTACAAGAGTATGATAGTGTCTTTGCATAACGAGATGTTGAGATTGAGAGGTGCATGAGTATATGTTAACGCTGGGCTATGGCATGGAAGATACAAGAGTGTATGGTGGCTTAGCAGGAGTTGGAGGTACATGAAGATACAATGGTGGTTTCTGTTATGGATGGGGAGGTAAGAAACATTTTAACTTACAGATTGAATCAACAATTTTTTCTTTAAAGGAGTGATCTATCCACCCTAGACAATTAACTGAGACGGCTGGTAACAACGACTTTGGTATATCTCATGAATTGAAATAGTTAGTCTTTTTTTTTTTTTTTTTTTTTTTTTTTTTTTTTTTTTTTTTTTTTTTGCTAAAAAACATCAAATTCATTCATTCATAAGTAAAAGAAGATTACAAGGGGGCAAACCCTTACATCAAAGATCAATATACAACAAGACACCAAACAAACAATCCGAGAAGAGAAAGATCGGAGAATCGTTGAAGCATCCAATTTTGTGTATTCGAAGAAGACCCGATGAATCGGAAGAGGAATGGCATATGGAGTGCTCTCCCACCATTTAGATTTAGATGAATTTCCTTCCTTGAGAAGATATGCTCCAATAAAGATGGAGTAATTTGCCCAATCTTTAGTAATTAATATCAATTTTCCAAACCCTAGTTCTATGTTTTCTAGAATCCACCGGAAAATATCTTCAATCACCACCAACCCACTTGTATAATCAGCATGAGAGTGCAAGGAGATGAAAAGAAATCGAAAAACGCCATGGAGAAACCGGAAACCGGCAAGAACACCATTAAAACTAACCAAGAAAACAAAAAAACTAGAAAACAAACGAAAATAAATCTAGAAACTAGAAAGCATTAAAAGGGGTGAGCTCAGATCTGCTTTAAAGATCAAATCCGAGCTCGTCGGAGAATGCCTGGATCTGGCCGGAGTACTAACCTGAAATCGCCTAGAGTGGGAGAGAAAGAGGAGAGAGGGTTTTCCTATTAATGAATTGAAATAGTCTAAGTAGCAGGTTTAAAGTCCTGACAATAGTACACTGGGCAATTATAATTCTATTTTTGAATCATTTAAAACACTTATTCCCTGAAGCCACCACCATTTCCACTTGCGTTAGTTGGTGTAGATTTCACTACTATACAAAATCCATAGCTTTTACACTAATTAACATCATTGCTATACACATCACTTGATCTAACAGGTGCTGGTTTTTGGTTGTTTCTGATTCTTAAGGGTGGTGGATAATATGGATATTAGTGGTTTTTTTTCAAAAATCATGTGTATACTGATTTCTGCGGTATGATTTGGCGGTATAACATGCATGAGTTAGGTTTGTTTTTTTAATTTGCAGACGAATCTGAATGTGGAATGTGGATGAGCATTGTTCATTTTTTTTCGTAAATGTCGTTTCGTAAATGCCGAAAATGGTAATTCAACAATAGTTGAGGTATTCTATCTATTGATTTTAGGGTCAATATCAAAACAGTCCTACTTTTCAAACATGATTTACAGAATGATCATACTTTTCAAACTAGTTTACAAAACAGTCATATGTCATCCAAATTAACGAAAATGAAATATTTCTTCCAAATTTACCCTCCCAATTAACTCAACCACACCAGGAACCTCAACTGAACCCTGAACTAAACCCTGCCTGAACCCTGAACCCTGAACTGAACCCGAAACGCCAAGAACCAGAACCCCTCAGAACCAGAACCCCCAGAACCAGAACCAGAACCCCCGAACCAGATCCCCCACAGCCACCTGAATCTGAACCCACAACAACCTGAATCTGAACTCTCTTTCTTCAAATTAGGTACCCATCTTCTGACAAAAAAAACCCAAATTCATACACAAATATCTTCTCACAAAAGCAAACCAAATTCATACACATACACTCTAATTTGAGTCTGCAAACACTAATTATGTAACTAACAGTCTACAAATCACATATATGACAGTAAATCAAGCTTTTAAATTAGGGTTTCAATAAAAACCCCCAAAAATAATTCTCAAAATTGAAATTAACTTAACAAAATTGAAATTAACTTAACAAAATTGAAATCCGCAAATCATGATGTTTGTATAAACTCTGTAAATCAAGCTTCTAGTTCTCCTTCTCAGGTTCGTTTCATGTCGTTTTCACTTTCTTAGAGCTTCTTCTTCTAACTCTCAGAGCTTCTTCTTCTCTATAGTAACCAAACCCTAATACTATTATCACTCAGTAATCTAATTAACTCACAATCGATCGAGCATCATGATTCGCAGAAACCTAACTCAGTAACCTAACAATCGCCATTTTTTTTTTTTTTGCAGATAGAAAAGAAAAGGGAAGAGAAGAAGGTGCAAATAGGGAAGAAAGGGGAAGTGAGGTGTTTTATATCCTAGGGTTTTCTATCTACCGTTAGATTGTCATCGAGATTTACAAAACCCACATGTGTCAGATATATCAACTAACCCTAGGGTGTTTCAGTTAACTTAAGGGCAGTTATGACTTCTTACAACCCGATTTAACTGCCACATCATAGATAACGCCTGACTTAACTAATTTGTGACTGTTTTGTAAACTAGTTTGAAAAGTATGATCATTCTGTAAATCATGTTTGAAAAGTAGGACTGTTCTGATATTAACCCTTGATTTTATTTTTTGTGTAGTACTGTTTTCTAAGTTTTCAATTTATTATGCGTTCGGCGTTCTGTCAAGCATTAGACAACACTTTATACACAACTTGCAAGCCTATTGTAAGTCTGTTAAATCAAACTAACATTGCAACATTCTTTGTAGTTTGTAGGTGGAGAACAAAGGAAGGATTAGAGAAATCCTTACCTGGAATAGCAAGGCAAACTGATTTGTTAATTGTAGGGCCAGGAGTATTTGGTCTAATAGTGGCACAATGATGGAGAAAGGTAATTTTTATGTCTAATCATTGATTATTACAACTAATCCACTGTCTTTCATTCCATTGGTGTTATTTATAAGTCTCAGGCCACCATCTGCAAGGCAAAGTGTGATGTCCCATTCCAAACTGCTCAGCAAGTGATATACTTGCAGGTGGCGCGAAAACCCACTTAAAAAGTTTGCAGGAGTTGATGTCTACTGCTAGACTAATAGAGTAATATCGTTCTACTTTTGTGAAGTAAATAATGATTATTAAAATCTTATTATTATGGTCGTTAAACTGCATAGATAGGTGCATTGCATTTCTCTTTCCAAATATTGAGACCAATGCAATTAGAGAATTCCAGAGAGCAGTCCATGATATGAAGGGTGATTGCATTCTTATACCAATGTATGCATTTGTAAATATTAAAGCCAGTATACATAGAGCATACGTTAACTTTTGTTCGGTGTGCATTTATCCTTTACAGTACACCTTTATCATGTAGGGTCTTTAGGGTTGTGCTCAAATACATTGTTTGAGAGATATCAACCAGTAGTTGGAATCTGTAGACATTTATGAATGCTCAAATATGAAAGTATGATACAAATTTGTTGCTCAAAATTTGGATAATCGATCTTCCAGCTACAAGCATGTTTTTTGACACCCTTGCTTTATTTTTAAATTATAAGTAATTAAAATTGTTGGATCATCAACCTTTCACCAAGACAAAAATATATCTTCGTATGTGTAATAATGTCAAAGATGCAAAGTCTTGCAAAGGATTTGGGAGTGTTGATTCCTGTAAGCTTTTTCAGGAGGCAAAGAATGCATACTACAAGTCCCATATCCCTGATGGACCAGGCAAGTATTTCACTCTGGAGATTTGTTTCTTCCGAACATTTTTTAACAACAATTTGGAAGCCGTGGTATATGCCCCACTATTTTTGGTTCATCTGTCGCTTACCATGCAAGTGTGATTAAAAAAATTGTAATGAGAAGGTTTCCTTTTATTGTGCTAATGCTACCTGAAAAAGCAGGGGTACCGAAATACAACCAACTTTTCGTTTGGGCTCGTGAGACTTATGGTCAGATCTGGACGATCTCGAAAATCAATATCCAGATCCGTTAACCTGAGTTTGGATCACAAGGATCAGTCCAACGCAAGACAGGGTCTTGGTAAATCCAAGGGATGGATTGAGGACAACGATCAGGTTTATTAATAACGTACTTCTTGTGTTTGCTTTAATTATATAATCAGATAATATAATGCGGAAAGTAAAGCACACAAGACACCAGAGATTTTTTTTAACGGGGAAACTACAACTTGTAGATAAACCTCGGGACCTCGTCCAGACTGAACATCGCACAGTACAAACTGACTACAAACACTAGCCTACTATAAGACTTCGGTCTGGGATGTAGCAGAGACCAATTCCACCCTCTAAGCGAACTGGCTACTGTCGCACTCCTTACATCTCTAGATCCCCCACAGATCGTCACGCACTTGATTCCCCTAGCTGACGTCCGTTACAGGCCTAGGAGTTGCTTTAACCACTGCTAAAGGCTTGTGTCAACAATTCCGGCTTTGCAACCTTAATTGTCAACTGTATGTTTGAACTATCCTCTATCAGTTTGACATACACAAAGTGACTTCCTTCGGATTGCTCCAGGTCATACGGAAATCTACTTACAAGCGGGGGCTGAAAAAGGAGGGGTACCGAAATACTACCAACTTTTCGTTTTGGCT
>JAJJMA010162152.1:0-18947 GCA_023529015.1 Papaver nudicaule | reverse complement strand
CTAGATTGCACCGCAGGTAACGAGTTGCATGGAAGGCAAAGATTTGAGTCTGACAAAGATTTCCTGGAAATTGTCAACCAAAGAAAACAGCTGTAACATTTCATTTGAAATTCATTTTGACAAAGATTGTGTTTAATTACTTATCATGCTATTTTGCAGACTTCCCAGGATATTTTCTTTTATACATTTAAGGTGGGGAAAAAAGTCAAGTGAATCAATACATTGTCAACAAATGAACGGCCCAAAGCCCGTGCCAATGGCACGGGTCTTACCCTATATATATATATAATACGTAAGCATATGCGGCGCCACACCTGTGGCGCCACTAATTTGGCCTTGGCCAGAAGTCCAAGGCCGTGGTTCCAAAACCATGGCGCCACCACAAACCCACTCTTACCCGTCCAATATATTGTAAGTATATATATATATATACGTAAAAAAAAAAACAACGACAAAACCCTAGGTCGCCTAAACCCTAGGTTACATTGTTATTCTGTGTTGTTGCTCCACTTGATGACATAAAGGACAAGATTAGTAAACACAGCTAAAGAGAGTAAATCAAGAAGAAAGAAAATAAATATTGATTTGGAAAACCCTTTCCTCTTTTCTCTTCTTTGTTGAAAACTTAACCCAGACACGTATATATATATACACATAATTATGAGAGTCATAGTCCCAGTAAAACTCTTAAAAAAGGGGACAAGAGGCCCAAGGCCTCTCTTGAATCTCGCCAACCCTAGAGCCGGCGTAAAAAAAAATAAATAATAATAATAATAATAAGGAAAGGGCGCGGACTTCGAGGCGCCATGGCCACGGCCGTCCGCTCCATGGCCAGTCCCTCTCATCCTCTCACTTGCACTCACGTGTACATGCAGTAAAAAAAAAAAACTTTTACACACAAAGCTTGCTCTCGATTCTCAGGGTCATTTAACACTAAGACCTAGTCCTTTACCACACTAACCAGGGGACTTAATGTAGATGGTGAAAAATGGGAGAGGGACAAAATCGTAAAACTACTCCCTAATTATGCCTTGCCTAAAGACAATCGCCTACTCAGGCACCTCTCTATAGCTCAGGATGCAACCCATTCTACGAGCTGAATGTACTCTCTGTGAGTTCCCTCTTAGAACTCCCGGTGGATAGCATGATATCATGGTGCAGTACCGATACCTCACCAGCACATAAACCCATTAATCTGCTTCATGTCGACATCACCTCGAATTCCTCGATATCATAGCTAGATTGCTCAATGGTACATGGTGAAGAGTTAACAGAGACGCATCCTCACGGGTTTCCTCTTAAAATACGACTCGACACCCGAGTCTCAATGAAAACCTCAGAAGTACCACAACTCTAGGCCTTCGGATATGGCGCCTGTAGTGCAGCACCTTGGCCTCGGGCCAAGGTTAAATTTCATGGCGCCATGAATTATGGCGCCATTGGCCAAGGCCAGATTGTTGTGGCGCCATGATTTATAGCGCCATTGTCCAAGGCCAACTCGATTATGGCGTACTGACATGAGATAGCAATATCAGTGGGTTCAACCGAGCAATGCTCTAACAATCTCCCCGTTTGTCAATTTTAGTGACAAAATCAATCTTACATATGGATTCAAAAAGTAAAATCTTTTAGCCTTAACCATAATGTACTTGATCTTCTTGTAATCTTAAACGTCTTCATATAAGAGTGTTCATACAAGTGAAGATTAAAGGTAGAGATAACAAACTTCAAAGTCACCACACATCTTAGTTCTTAGAAGGACATAGTCCAACAAGAGTTTGTTATGCAATCGAGTAGTATATAAAACTTTTAAGCATATTGCATCGATGCTTAAAGATACTACACAATATGATATGTTCTCCCCTTACTCAATACACTAACTTTCTCCTTGACATGACAAGCACATCGATTTTACTCCCCTTATGACAATGGCGTAGATAATTGTCACAGTAAATAGAAAGATTTTACTCCCCTTACTACAAGATTTCTCCCCCTTTTTGTCACAAAAATAGACAAAAAAATAAATAAATAGGAATCCTCATAAAATAACAATAACCAATGTAGACAAAGGTAAACATACCTGAAACGAGAGATAAAAAGATGCAATTCTCTCGCAATTTCCACAGCCGCACACCCCAAAAAGATATTACCATGAAGCACAAGTTCAAAAGAACTCTCCCTCATAATGTGTCATTCCACAAGGAACAACGCGACGACCTTCCCAAGCAATTGGGTGAAGCACAATTTTACAAGTAAAATTGCAATTATTTTTTTTCTTCCCTAGCCAGTATAGGAATTCAAGGTTTAATCTTCCAAATTCTCAGAGAGTTTCGGTCAACCGTCGCCTTTAGAGAAAACATAAGGTTACCCCTTCCTAGTGGTTTTAAGACTAAGAATTAAAGGTACAACATTTAATCCAGCGGAGTTCAATATTGTATCCTACGAGAGGTTCCTCCTTATCAAAATCGTCTCCCCAGCCATAAGAGTCAGAAGCATGGATTTTGATAGTTCTTCGTAAATTTCTTTGCCCTAAAAAGTGTGGTATGGCTATAAAAGAAAATTTACGATTTATGCAATACATTCATATAAATAATCAAGATCAAGCATTGCAATAATCAATTAAGATTTTAATTTAATAACCTGTATTAATTGATGAAAAAAGACATCTTAGATTAAGTAGCATTTGAAGTAATAATACTTTAATGCATAATTGTCAATCCATAGGGAGTAATTTTTAAAAGGAATTAAATTATGCAAAATATTATTTTTCCGATTTACTTACATTATAGGTAGCTCTAACATCGGCCTTCTCTTGCTGAATCTTCAAATGATCAGTGCCAATCAATTTCACTTGCTTTTGGATGCAATAGACATTGTTCTTCAAATTTCGTTGCCCTTCGAGAACTTGAAGAAGTAAATCCTTGATATTAGCATCTTGAGGAATGAACGTCGAAGAAGAAGCATATATATGTTTCTTGATGTTTGTCTCAATTTTTCGAATAGAACTATTCGTGAGAACTTTTGGCTTGACCAAATTATCATCAAGAGGTCCTTCTTTATAATACTCACAAATTCTAGAGATTAAACAAGGGAAGCCAAGGCACTTGTTCAACGATGTCATATCTAGCATTTGAAGCAATATAAATCCACATATATCAATGATACCCTTCCTTTCCAAGAGAAAATACATAAGTTCCGTCAATTCTTGGTTCCAATAGGCATGGGTGCATGATGAAGGACACAAGTTGGTTACCCCGATTTTACCAAAGGCTTTCAAGACTAGAGATAAATCTTTCGTATGACAACGATTGTTATCTCAAGTTACAACCTTTTGAACAAGCATTTTAGACATGTCATCAAATGTAGGGCGATCATGTTCAAATACGGTGCACGAACGGTTCTCACCGGTAATTCTAGGATAGACCTAAGAACATAGCAATTTACACATATAGTGGTTTCGCTAATAAGAGTCTTAAACTCCCAAGTTTGATGGTTAATGTCAAGGATGTTGGCATAGAAAAATTTGACCAATTTATCACCACCATAACCTAGACCATCAAAATATATTTCCCCAATCATATGAATCCATGAAGTTTGAAAAATCATCATTCAATGTCTTTTCATACTTTCTTTCCATAATGATTTTCCTTGAAGAAATTTCATAAAATTTGTTGCAACACCTATCAACATAGAAGTATAATCCAACCCTCATACACATATGAAGATTTCCCTTTCCTTGATTTTGTGGAAACCTTCGTAGTCTAGACATAATGAAGTAATATGGAGAAATTACTTACTTGAGATCAAGGATCTCTCTTTGTGGATTCAAGTCTTCCAAGTTGTTGAGTGATCCAAAGGGGGATAATTCCGAAACCTAGGGTTTTTATGTTCGGGAACAACGACCAATGTTCATGATATATATACAGACCTTTAGTGGGCCTTGTCGGTTCCGGAACGAGTCCAATAAGGACTTCTTTATCAATAACCCTTTAATTTAGGCAATGTATGAATTTCTCTAAATTAAATCTTTCAATATTATGTTCCGAGAGAATTCATGTTCCTCCAAAATACGTGACCATTCTATTAAAAATTAATGTGCAGTTATGCCTTGTTACTTTAAGTTTAAATATCAACGTTATTATAGATTACATAATCTTCTGAGCCGATAGTCAGTAATTCTCATGGATCCTGGTCTCGACTCTTGCCTTAGGAGCCAGAGGCAGGGGGAATACTGACTATGGTTCATGAAGCGTTGATACCACATCAAGTCATTACATTTTGGACCTTTATGGATGTAGTAGCATCTTCCCTATTTTTGATAGGGTGCTCACTGTAAGTCAGGAGTCCTGGATGCTTATAAGATAGTGGTGAAACACAAACCATCAGATCAAGAATCACATTACTCTTGAACATGGATACATCTCTTTTGAAGCGAAGCTCAACAATTCATATGAGATGAGAATTTTATTATCTTATATTAAATAAGGAACATTGTCGTACCATTAATTAATAGATTTCATAGTTCTAGGGTTCCACAAAATAATCTGGAAAAATATTTAAGGAAATAATACAGAGAATCGTACCTATCTTCACATATATACCATCCCTTCATCTTTGAAGAAAAGAAGAAGATTGAGGATGTATATAAATTTCTTAATTAAAGAAATTTTCTGCAAGCACGTTTGTGCTCGCTTATCACCTCCTTGTATAGATCATTCTTCATCTTGTGTAGATTCGATCCGGATGGATCGATTATTCCATAGAGTTGAAAATTTTTACTGTTGTAGTAGGCAAGAGTTTCTTCTGTGCGAACAGTACAGTTGTCTTTAAGATGGCCTTTCCTTCCACACTTAAAGCAGTGTTTTTTGGAAGGTGAAGGTTTCTTTTTACAATATTCAGTAGAGTTCATAAGTATTTCTAACTAATTTTGTATGATCTCCAGTTGGTAATTGAGTAAAACATGTCTATTCTTTTCCAAAACATGTTGGAGATGAAAGAACCTTCGATAGTTGTGTCCTGAAAGACTGATTAGGCAATGGATATTGCGAAACCAGTTAAGGACTTTCTGGTATTTATGAGGTTTTCACGAAAAATTTATTTAAAAGAGTTTTCATCATTTAGATAGAAACAAACACGGACAGTTACGTCTTTACATGGTGTTTGCCTGCTCTGATACCAATTGAAAAGGAGGGGATACCGAGATACATCGCCAACTTTTGAATTCGTGAACCTAGTTGATTATGGTTTTTTCAACGATCTCACAAATCAATATTCAAACAACAACCTGAGAATAGTTCAGATAACTGAACCCTAACAAGAACATAGTTCTCGTAGATCTCAAGAGAGATGGATTCACTCAAAGGTTATGAATCAACAAACTTGCAATTACTTCAATTATATAGATCAGAGACAATATAATGTGGAAGGGAAAAGTAATGCAAGACAACAGAATTTTGTTAACGAGGAAACTGCAAACCAGCAAAAAAAAAACCCGAGACCTCGTCCAGATGTGAAGACCCTCAATATTAACCGAATACAGACGCTATCCTACTCTCAAACTTCGGACTGGAATGTATCGAGACTGAATTAACCCTACAAGCAATTCAGCTACCAATGTGCTCCTACGTCTCTTGGCTCCCGCAAAAACCTACGTACTTGATTCCCCTAGCTGACGTCCTTTACAAGCCTAGGAGTTACTCAACTTCCCTTCGTGAAGACTAGCGCTACCCTGCCTCTAACAGGACGCCTAAAAGTATCCAACTAATTAAACAAGAATACGATTGTGATTTCCTTTAGACTTAAAGTCAAGGTTAATGGAAATCTGTTTTACTGAATAGGGCTTATTGATCTAGCCTAAATAATTTTACCTCTTAAAGCTTGACGAACTTAGTATGTAGTTGGTAAAATCCCCATAAGTGAGATTTTACCAATACACCCATACTTAAGTACCTAAAGCATACCATAATACATATAACTTAACTAAAGTCGATGTTGGTATGAAAACATTACCATACTTAAGTAAATGAAATAGACAGGAAAGGATAACGACGCTATTAGCATGGTATGAATGATAGACAAGCAATAACTCTCAAGTATAACATGTTATTAATTGAGTCCTTGCATTTATTCTCACCTTGTTAAGGATAATCACTCTACAAAATAATAAGTTCTTCTAGAAATTGAGCCAAGGAGAGTAAGAAGAGTTCTTTGTCTCTCGATAGATCAACCCTAGAGTTCACTTTTCCAACCCCTCTCTCAGTTGTGATACATGGCCTTTTATAGGCGCTAGTTACATGGTGGAATACAACTAATACAGACAATATGACTCTGACACTATTTGTCCATTTCTGCCAACCTTCAATACCGCTGACCTTCCTCAACGCTTCAGCGTCCTTCCTCAATGATTTAGCAGCTTTTGTCGGTGACGTGCCATTGTCGTTGTCTTGAGTTACGCCGCTCTGCCTTTCCTCTGCTAAATGCCGCTCTTCCCTTGCTCTACTCAGCGCCTTCTTCATATGGGTGATAACCGCTGAAGATTGCCGCTGTCACCATTCTTCACTTTTATGGTTGCCCTTCTGTACAAAATCACTTCTTGAGTGCCTTAAATAGGCTAAGGCATTTTCTACACTCACATTTTGCCTCTTTCATCTTCAAAGACTTTAGTCACCGAAGATGAAACTCCTTTTCCCGCTGAAAATGCCAGCACACCTTTATCAACAGTTACTTCTTCTCCACGTACAACGTCATGCCGTAAATACCGGATTTACTTTATGACATGTAACCTGCTCGACCAGTTGAGATTTTTTTCCTATAAATACTCCCACTCACACCATCAAACCTATTTCTTCTTCAGTTTTCATTCTCTTCTTTCTCTGCGACTTAAACCCTAGTTGCCGTCGAATCGCCGCTGCTTCGCCTGAAACCACCATTTTCCGCCTCTTCACCGTTTCTTTTCAGTGTAAAACCCATCAACAACTACTGCTTCATCATTTCCGCCACCAAGAATCACCTTTTGCCCATTTTTCTCTTGCTCCGGTGACTTTTCACCTCTGCATTTTCCGTTCTCCGACTGATCCTCATATTCTCCGGTCTTCCCATGGCTTCTACTGATTCTTCCTATGATCCTAATTCAGCTTCACAACACCAGGGATCTTACAATGAGGATGTTGAATCCTCATCAACTTCTCAGAACCATGAATCTGGTGACGAAGAAACTTCAGAGTCCGGCGTTAAACCCTCTTGGGGTGACGACTAGGATGGGTATTGCAACAAGCATCATGCAATTACTCCGGCGCTTAAGATTTCACCATTAGAAGGCATCAATACCTGCTCTGAAAGGCTTCTCTTGGACCATATCCGCCAAGAAGGTCAAGGTGAAAACCGCCTGGTTATAGCTATGGGCCAAATCAAAGCTGGGTATCAGTTTCCCCTTTATGATCCTACTGATCCCATTCTCCTTCAACTGCTGATGCATGTGAATAAAAGCCCCGCTCAACTCTCTAGCAATTCCATTCGTATATTATATGAATGGGTTGCCCACCGTAAAGGCCATACCCTCTACCCAAATATCGCCAGAAATCCTACCTTTGCTGACAAGGAGTTATATATTGTTGAAAACTTTATAGATCAATATCAAGTGAAGCCCAGCCTCAGAGCTGGTGAGCCTTGGTTGTATCGCATCGAATCAAGGAGAGGTCTTAACAACAACAAGAAATTCCTAAGGGATGTTGACAAGAAGACTTTTACCGCTGCTAGACACTCAGTCCGGCATAAGTCTGAGAATCATTGGAACGATCTACCCTGCCAAAGTGAAGGTCCTTGGCTCAAGGGTTGGGAAGACGAGGATAAAACCATTCCCCGAAAGGGTTTTCTCCCCGAACATTCTGCTCTAGCCAAGCATGATTTCTGGTCTGTCCGTTGGGATGAAGAAGACCAATATCTCAAAAAGAACGACGAGTTTGTCGCTACTGATAAGGGGCATTGGGTTAAGAAGCCTGAGTTTTGCAAGCCGCCTTCTAAAGGAGGAAAAGGCACAAAGAGAAAAGGAAAAGATGGAGACGCTGTTGAGGTAACAAACACTTTACTAATGTCTTGAAATATATGTATATATTTGCCTCTGTTTGTTAGCTAAACAGACGGCGATGGTTTTTCCTTTTACAGCCGGCCTCCAAAAAGTCCAAGGCAGAGAAACCATTAAGCGCTATAGACCGTGTAAAAGCTGCACTTGCCACTCTTCCTGGGATGTCTACTGCTGAGTCTAAAAAGGACGGCCACTCCAAGTCTGCTTCAGCTGCTAAGAAAGATAGTGGCTCATCCAAGAACAAAGAGAAGCCACCAAAGAGCAAAAAATCATTGGCTTCCAAGAAGAAAAATCAATCCGCCAACCAAAATGTCGCCGACAATCCTACCGCTCAGGATCAGTCTGTGGAACTTGTCGATCAGCACCAGGTCGACAAGGTGAATGAGGAAACTCTCACAACTCCTCAAACTACCACTTCTGAGGTTGCCACCACAGAACAAACTACCGTCGAAACTGATTGTTGGCGTTGTCGGTGATCAAGTTATTCATTAGAAATCCCCTATCCGCTCAAATGATCAAGATGAGCGAGTCTCTTCCTCAGCTGTTGGCAATGCAGTCCAAACTCTTCTTCAGCTTCTCTCTCTGAACACTCTACCTCAAGCTTCTGCTAACAATAGTTCCATGGAGACTCAGGTGTTGTCCAACAAGTTAGCGGATTCCTTTGCTAAGTTGGTGTCTCAGGATGAAGGAGGTTCTAATACCCTTTATCTGGAGTCAATGAGTAAGCTAAGTGAGCCTGGGTTAGCGCTGAAACCCATTGAACTTACTGCTGATGTCTCTCATCTTACTCCTTATGAGCAGTTCTGCAGCGCCGTCATGGTATGTTGCTGCCTCAGTCTTATCTTTGATCTTTTCCGCCGGTAATTTCATTTCTAATTATACCAGTTTCATCTGTTTTGCAGGATTTTCAACGCAATCTTGGTGGTATTGTGTTGAATGCTCAATTACAACAAGAGTGTGACAATCTTCACCAGGGTAAAGCTACACTAGAGCAGAAGTTAGAGAAAGTGAAGAAAGAGAATGATCGGCTCCGCCATTACTACAACAAGGAGAAAAACGATCACAAAGAACTCCAAGGTTAGCCACTTTCTTCCTTTTTCCCTAAGTAGTTTTCTATTCTGCTGTTTCTTTCTCCCGACTTTTAGTCCCTGTCTATTATAAAGTCGCCAGCAACATGATGACGGTCAATTGAAGCGGGTTAAAATTGAAATTGACAAGCTGACTAGCGCTAATGCTAAGCAGCGTAACATGTTGCTCGATTCTGACCGGGATGTTAGGTGGTACCGCCGAGAGTTACGCCATGTCACTGACCTTAATATAAATCTTGATCATCTTCTCAAAGTTTCTCAAGCGGATGTGGCGTGGGCGAAGAGTGAGCTTGACAACGTTTCCCGCTTAGTTGAATTGGAACGTAAAGCTAAAGAAAAGGCTATTGTGGATCATATGAAGATAACTTCCCAACTAAAGGATAAGGAAGCCACTATTTCTCGCTTATCATCTACATTAGTTTGCTGGACCGCTGAGGGAGATACCGCTCGTGATGAGATTCAGCATCACAAAGATTTTGCCCAAATCCATGAAGATCGCGCTAGGCAGCTGAGTGAGGAGAATAATACCCTTAGACTCAGGATCAAACAAGTCGTTGGCCCGCGTTCTGATCAAGAAGTTTTAAGTAAATTGGATGAAATAAGTGTTGCCAAGAAGGGCATTCATGAGTATGTTAATGAGCTAGAAGGTAGTTCCTTAGGGTTTCATTTTCTGCCTACCAAGTTCTCAACGTACTGTTGTTTCAGTGTTTAAATTGTTTTCTTTTTTATTTTCAGAGAAGTACAAGGGCCTTGAATCTCAGCTGGAAGAACAATCCGCCGTCTTAAAAGAACACGAAGGATGTACCTCCATAATTACTCGGCTAGAGGGGCAAGTGGAAGAGCATAAGTCATGTGGAGATGTACTGCATAAGTTGAGGATAGATCATTTGCAATGTACTGGCAAGATCACAAATCTGGAGAATGAAGTTAAAACTTTCCAAGACTATAAGAGGAAGTTTGAAGCTGAGTCTTCCAAGTCAAGCAAGCTTCAAAAGATGCATGACTCCCTCCAGTCTGAGCTAACTCTTGCCAAGAAATCTACTCAAGCGAAAGAAGAAGAACATGTCGCCGATGTGAGGATGAGTGGTTTTTTCGCTATTCAAATGTTCTTGGCTACCTTTTGCCCTGATCATAATATAGATATTCCTACGGCCTATGGTCCTGGTTGCCTTCCTCCTGACATGGAAACTGCTCCTGATGCTGTTGAGAACAAAAATAACGTCGAAGATACTGTTCATATAGATAGCGGGTCAGATTCTGGAGAAGAAGATGAAAGTGATGAAGATGAGGACGCTGAAGATGATGAAGATATGCATCCAAGAAGCGGAAATTCCCATCAGGATGACGGCAGAGGTGTCAATGTTAATGACGGTCAGAACGCCTCTGAAAATCCGGACCAAAGCGCCGATCAAACTGCCAAAGGAAAAGGCGCAATTACCGCTGAGGATGTGAAAAAGGGAGACAATACCTCTGTTGACAATTCCAACCAAACCTCCTGAATTACAAGTACTTAAGGATGGTTCAACTTCCAATCACCAAATGTAACTGAATAGCTCCTTATTCTCGGTTTTCTCCCTTGTGATTACCATGTGATATGTTTATTTCTTCAACTCTTTTGTTATAAGACTTTAATGAATGTATGTTTTTCTACATGTGTACGCTGTTAGACATTTGAGTTTTTTATTTTCTTTTTCTTTTGTGCCGCCGGTATAATCAAATCCATTAAGGTTTCAATGATGAGCTGACAGTTATCTCGCTAACCACATCACAACCTTACGTTATACATTGTTACTTGTGCCCGTCGGCGATCCATTATAAGTGGGGTGGTTTACCATGTAGGAGTTTTATATTTTTATGTCATCACTTACAGATCAACAAGTAACACGTAAGGAATTATAGTTCGAGTGGCCAGACCCGTTGTTATTCAAAGCTATTATCACTAAAATCCCAAATGTCTTGTTATGCCTCAGTGTTTAATTTCATGACAATTTTGCCTCAGTATGCAGCTATTGAGCTTTGTAATTTTCTTGGCAATTTTGCCTCAGTATATGGCTATTGAGCATTGTAATTTTCTTGGCAATTTTGCCTCAGTATATGGCTATTGAGCCTTGTAATTTTCTTGGCAATTTTGCCTCAGTATATGGCTATTGAGCCTTGTAATTTTCTTGGCAATTTTGCATGTTGATATTTGTCGTCGTATGTAAAGAATTTGAATGACACAGTAATTTGTTAACCGGGTTCGGTGCATAAAAGCAAACCTACGTCCCCGGATCTTATTTGATGTAAATTACAAAAGCTAATAAGATTTCTTGGGTATTATGCCCGCCCAAGACCTCGAATTTTACATGCAACCTTAAGGGTAAAATCTCTTAATAAACTTGGCATTCCACGGATGCTCAAGTTCTTTACCATGCTCATCAATTAACACATAGGCTCCACTACCCGCTGCACGCTTAATTACATAAGGACCTTCCCAAGTTGGTTCTAGCTTCTTGCATCCTTTCTTCTGCTGGTACGGCGGTACTTCTCTTAGTACCAAGTCGACGGGCTGATATTCTCTTGGTATGACACGCTTGTTATATTCCCTAGCTAGACGGCGATGATAATTTTCCATATGAGTCAAGGCAATGAGCCGTTGTTCTTCCAAATCATCTAGTTTTGCTAGGATTAAATCTGTATTGAGGTTCTTCTCCCAAGCTTCATGTTTTGTTGTTGGCAGTATAACTTCTTATGGGAGTACCGCTTCTGCACCAAATGTGAGGAGGAAAGGGGATGCTCCAGTTGCCTCTCTAACTGTTGTTCTGTAGGACCATAGAACATTATGAAGGTGCTCACACCAGGCTTTCTTATGTCCTTCAACTCTCTTTTTCAATCCCATTCCTATTGTCTTATTTGTTGCTTTCGCCTGCCCATTGCTTTGAGGATAAATAGGAGTTGACTTCCCTAGCTTGACGCCGTATGTAGCTAACAGATTTTCAATATTCTCGCCGACTAGTTCTTTTCCATTATCAGTACAAATTTCCGTCGGGACGCCAAAACGACAAAATATGTTCTCCCATATGAATGTAAACACCTCATTTCCTGTTCTTTGCCTTATCGCCTTGGCTTCACACCATTTAGTGAAGTAATCAGTAGCCACAATGATATATATCCTCTGCCCTGATCCTGGTGTTAGCGGTCCGATGATGTCAATCCCCCACTTGGCAAAGAGCCAAGGCTTAATACTGAATTTAGTGAGACTGCTGGTGCTTTTATTCTTCTTGCATAGAGCTGACAATTCCTACACCGCTTAGCGTATTCTGCAGAATCACCACTCATCCAAGGCCAATAATAACCTTGCATTTTTACTTTTAAAGCCAATGCCCGCTGTCCGCTATGATTTCCGCAATCTCCCTCATGAATTTCTTTCAACAGCTTCTTTCCTTCCTCCCTTGATACGCATCGTAATAGTGGCCCAGCAAATGATCTTCTGTATAATACACCATCTCTTAACTCATAATTCCCTGACCTGCTTATAACTTTATACGCTAGCAGTTTGTTTTCAGGAGTGGTGAGATGCTCTAAGTAATATCTGATAGGAGTCCGCCAGTCTGTTTTCGCCGACTCTTCGACGTTTACCGCTAAAACCTCCTTCTGCCTTCTTTCTTCTATTGACGACATCTTTATTCTTTTAATTGCAATTGACGACACCTCCGGATCCGCCATCATATAAGAGATAAATGCCAGCGCATCAGCATGCCTGTTGTCATTTCTACATATATGTCTGAATTCGATGCCGGTAATTTTGTTAGCGTATTCTCTAGCCAGTTGTAAGTACTTTTTCAGTGAGCTATCATGTGCTTCATACCTTCCTAGGATCTGTCGAATGACCAGCTGGGAATCACTAGTTAAACGGATGTTGCTGATGTCCATCTCAATGATGAGCCTCATAGCGTGTATTACCGCTTCGTACTCTGCTTCATTGTTTGTAGCTGGAAACTCTAATCTGAATGAATGGACTATCCTTGAACCCTTTGGCGAAATAAAGACTATGCCAATTCCTTTGCCTTTTTTATTAGCTGAGCCGTCCACATATACTTCCCACTGATTTGGATCTCTTTTCAATAAATCTGGAACTCCTTCATCTGGATCTTCTTTTTCCATGAACGGGATGTCTTCAGTTTCTTCTTCTTCTTCTTCAATTGGAGAGTCTGCCAGAAAGTCGACGATAACCTGCGACCTTTGAGCCGTTCTAATTTCATACTTGACGCCGAACTGATCTATCTGAGCATTCCATTTTGCAATACGCCCTGCTTTTTGGGAACTATGAAGAATGGCTTCAATTGGAGTTTTGGTGAGAACCGTTATGGGATGAGCATGAAAATAAGGGCGGAGTCTGCTAGTAGCGAAAACCAGAGCTAATATTAATTGTTCAATCTTAGTATAATTTTTCTCAGCAGGTTGTAGAGTTCGACTGATATAGTAGATTGGTGTCTCTCCTCCTTTTGTCCGCACCAAGACTGCACTAACCGCTGATGATGTGGCCGCCAAATAAATTCTTCCCCGTGTTCCGGCGGCTGATTAGCTGGTAGAGTAGCTAAGTATTTCCATGTTACGCAAGAATACGATCTCAATCGCTATTATCACTACTAAAGTAGTCGACTATATTTCGAAAGAATAGAGAAAGTAGAAATAGAAGAATATCCATAAAGTCATAACTCCTACTAACCTTTTGTCGATGAAGAATAATTGATGTCTTCTTTGTCTTCACAGTCTTCGCCTTCAAGGTCTCTACTACTCTGTCTATATCCCATTTCCGAAATCTAAACTCTAGTGGGCTAAATCAAGAATTGAGTTTTTACACCTAAAACTGACAACTAGCTTGACATACCAACGCTAGTGGGTTTGACCGGACAATGCCCTAACAGTAGTCCTAAAGGACTTCGAGATAACGACCAACCTTTATGCAAGGATACACAGATGTGTAGAGGACTAGAATTGTATCTTGCAGAAGGTCATTTATTTATAGTGATCATCAAGGGAGGCTTTGCTTAAAAGTTAAGCAACCTTGAGTAGGGCTCAAGCAAGTTTCGGATCTAAAAAGTCCATAGCTTGAATACCCATTCTCAATCTTCTTCTAACTTTGGACAAGGCCAATAGTTAAAGAAGACTCAACCTTGATTGAAGGTTTGCAACTTCTGGTCCAAAACATGTTTGAACGTTGCGTGAATTAAGTAGTTGAATTCCACGGGCTAAGTAATAACAAGTCCGAGAACTAATCATTCCAAAACCGAAAACTTCATATTATGAAAGTTGGAAGTTTTCCGCGTTCATGAACGCGTTCACAGAGTTGTCAATTGGAGTTCAGGAGAAATCGTGAACTCATATGTACGCGTTCGAATGCGTTCATACAGACTCGCTCGTTCTCAGGAATGCCTTGTGTAACATATGTACGCGTTCATGAACACGTTCACCGTTGAGGTCATGAGACAATTCAACTTACTCTACCTATACATATTATCATGGTTGTGACAAATGCAAAGGCGAAGAATCCTAGAATACCTTCGAATCTTATAAATAACATCATAGACTATTGATATGATAGAATGGTAAGTACGAAATATGGAAAGGAAAAACCTTTTTAACCTTTAGCGAGGACTTTATGATTTATCAAGTAGTAAGCTCCGGTCTTCGTCTTCAATGGTCTTCGTCTCGATTACCTAAAACTATCCTAGTCCGAGTTGTAGAGTAAAGTTATCAAGAATTATGTTTTTGTCATCTAAACTTGATAACTGACTTGAGATAGCAATATCAGTGGGTTCAACCGAGCAATGCTCTAACAGATTACAAACCACATTTTATGCTATTATCATACGTGTTGAGTGCAAAGCGGCTGCCTACATACCCAAAGGTATCAAGCACGACCGTAGTTCATCAATTAACATCCAAATAAAAATCAAGCAAAGCCAAAACCATTTAAGTTATTACACTAATCAATCTTAGGTTTCCTCACAATTTGTTACTCACATACGCCGAAACACAATATTCACACTTACTGCCCACCGTGAGACATATATTTTAATAGTTATGGTCCTGTACTCGGCATATAAACAACAATTATTTTCCACCGGAACTCACAATCTTATTATAGCCTTGCGAAGAAGACTTCTTAGCAAGTAGTTTAACAATAGATAAGGTTCGCACATCACAAAATCATCAAGTAGTAATTAGGCTCTTTAGTAAGCTCTAGCACATTCAGCATCACATAAACCATTCAACATTTCAGCACATACAAGCACAACTCAAACTACAACACAGTACAATATTTTCATAAATTCGCTCTGCAGATGACTCGACACCCTATGATGTTCCTGTCAAAATCAGGTCGCATATTAACAGTAAAATATGAATTTTAACCACACATCCATTACTATCTCTAGAACATTATATAAAAAATTTAAACAAAAATAACAGTTAGATATTGAGTTATTACAGATTTAATATGCTAAATTCTGACTGCTGTCCTACAGACATAAGTGAAGAATATCACATATTTTGGGTACTTCCCATGCTTTATTTTCTTTGAATTTCTTTACAGATTAACAATCATGAAAAAGGGTTCATCATATCGAAAAATCACATGAAAAATACGAAGGTTAAGTTCTCAACTTAGGTCTTAATTTCGATACCACGTCTACATAAATTTGCAATTAGTTGCTCTGTAACTCAGCAGTTTCTATCATTTTCCTTTCTTTGACACTGTTTCACATAACATATCCAAAATTCATTATTTTCTAACAACTGGTTTTTAATATATGATAAAATCAGTACCTAAGGTTTATGATGCCCGAAGAAATCCGAAAATCACAACCTAAACTAGGGATTCAACAACTAATTAGGTTTTCAAGCAAAATCAACAATTGTGACTCTAACTCTATTAATAAGAACTGTAAAACAAGAGGAATCTTGCCTTTGGTTTGAGATTTAAGAGGCAATATCCTCGGGTTTGCACAAAAACTTCTTTCCTTCCTCTCTTGTTGCGGTAAATAATAACTAGATTTTTAATTTCTTTCTCTCCTGATTTCCCTTAGGATTATCTCATAGCTATACTAGTTATATACCTAGTTAAATGGGCGAACTAATTTATCACACAAAACCCATAAAATAATCTACCGAGCCCACGAAAATAAATATTTGACTAAGTTCAGTTGTAAAGATAAAAGCAGGGTATATTACAAGGTAAACCATAAATCATATTCAATTCGGAAAAACCTATCTGAAAAAGGAGGGGTACCGAAATACAACCAACTTTTCGTTTGGGCTCGTGAGTCTTATGGTTAGGTCTGGAAGATCTCAAAAATCGATATCCAAACCTAAATAACCGGAGTTGTGATCTAGGGATCAACTCGACAAAGATGAATCTTTGGAGTAAACTCGACGGTTATGGATAACGTACTTCTTGTGTTTGCTTTTAATTATATGGAGTTTATATAATTGCGGAAAGGAAAAACACACAAGACACCAGAACGTTTTTTTAACGAGGAAACTACCTTGTAGACACTACGCCACAGGGACCGGTTTACAACGGTAATAGACGTTGCGCCGAATTAAAGCAACGTCTATAAGCGTTGCGAAAACGGCGTTACAAATTTTTGGCAACGTCTAATAACGTTGCTTTAATTAATTAATTACGTTGCTTCTTCCGTTGCTTTTTTTATTTTAAGCAACGTAAGTAACGTTGCTCTATGTATTTAAAGCAACGTTTTTTTATAAATGAAGCAACGCCTATAAACGTTGCAGATTTTTTAATTAAATTAAAAAAAATACCAAATATTGTACTAGAAAAAATACGAAACATTGTATTAAAAAAATTTCCAAATACAAAAAAAATACCAAATACAAGAAAAATACCAAATACAAAAAATACCAGATGTTGGATTGGGATCACCAGTACTGGCTTTAGTGTTCCCAATATGTGCCCCATTACTATCTATGTTTCACCATGTCGTTTATGAAAGAGTTTGAAGAAGTACTTGCACGATCTAATTCAATCCTTAACTGATTGTATCGTTCACCTAAACAACAAAATGATATACAACAACCTAAACAGCGAAAATGAGATCTTCATATATTGCCATTGTTTAACTGCACTAGGTTATTGTGAATTGTTTAAGACATTCATCATGCTAACAGCTCACCTGACATAACACCAATCAAAAGCATCTCTGGGCGGCTTAAAGACTTCTTCTTTTGTTTTTCGCAGTAGTTACTTTTTAGCTTCTCATACATGAAATAGTAACATGTGTTGTACGTAAGCATGCCGATCAGTGTTGGGGACAGGCCAGAATACAATGCACCGATCCCGCCTTCCTTGTAGATTCTGCTTAGACCGAGAATAATACTAGGATAAGCCTCACGATTGACCGTCAACCTATTCTGTAAAAGAAAGGAAGGAACAAAATGAGGTTATCCTTCTCTTTCTGGTCAATCTGGGCATTAGATCAACCTACTCTAAGGAAGTTGGGACTGACAAGCAAAAAATAGAAAGAAAGGATAAAACCCAGGATAAAGAATGTAACAGTAGCTCAAACGAAAACAGAGACTCCTTCATAAGATTAACCGTAAAAATATTTCCATGGGATACAACTAAGAAGTTTACAAATGAAAATACTGCTCCGTAAATGTCATTACCTTCAAGACTTCAAGCGGATGACAGGCAAGGGTACTGACAATGCCAGCAGCAGCACCACCAACTGCAGTTGGAGATAACCATGAAAATGAAAAGCTCAGCCTCACTCGGCCAATTTGAACTTTTGGGCACCCGTTCTTCTCCCAGCCCTCCTTAGCCGATGTCACTGCTCTCTTAACGCACTCAAACGTGCCAAGATCGATCGCCTGAGCATGTTGAATGTGTTGCCAGCCCACAGACCTTGCCAACCCCGCTGCTCCATGACTTCAATAAAACTTCCAGCAATATGTCTGGATTCCACACCAACCACCATTCTTGTCCTGCATTATTCCACAATACGATATATTTTAGAAGCAACCGATAATATGTTAAAAACAGAAACCTAATCACTTGGATCTCTTGTATTCACTCGTCCTATTTCACCATTCATCTAATTTAGAGAAAAGGCATAACCAAACTACAGCTGAGTTTTGAGTTGTGTATTCAGTATCATAAAGAATGAACATGGAACGAGAAAAACAGACCTTATGGTTTCAAGGGGGGCAAGAACAACTTTAGTCATAGCTCCTGCTAAGGCTCCACTGAGAAATTCCCCAACCTCTCGAGTCCTCACAAAACCCTGCATCACAAATAAAATCAAAACCAATTTAATACTCCATCCTTGGCGAAAACATAAATCTACATATTACAATCGATCGAACCATAAGATCCACAACACAAAACTATAAAAAAAAATCAAAACCCACTTTTGAAAACACTAATAACAAACATTTAGACATCAAAATAAAGAAAATCAGAAGCCCTAATTAAATTTTTTAGGAAAATTCAGATCCAAAAAGAAAATCGGAAAAACTATTAAAAAAAAAAATTTCTTATGCAAATCTTTTAATCTCACGACGAGGTACTTCATGGAATATACCTACATATAGATCTAATGAGTTTCGTTTTCAATCTTTGAATAAGAAAAACAGACAGAAGAAATTAGATGAAAAAATAGAAAAATATAGATTTTAATTTGGGTTTTGATTATGAGAGGTTATGAGGTGCGGGTTTACAAAAGATAGCTTTTGATTTTCGATAGTTTGGAGTTGATTTGAAGAGAAGCTTAAAA
>JAJJMA010162119.1:492-18087 GCA_023529015.1 Papaver nudicaule | reverse complement strand
TTCTCTTCTTGTTTAGGTCCGAGAAGGTCGAGATCAATTTATGTATGCCAACAAAGCTCCATTCAAGTTTGATGCGTGCTACGAAGTTTTAAGAAAAACTCTCCCCGGATATGATTATGAATTAACTAATGAGCAAAATATTGGTGATCCTAGCCAAAACGGTCATGTTCCCGGTGAATTAGTTGATGGTGTCGAAATTCTACCTAATGGACAACGTTATTGGAAATACAAGGAGATGGCAAGACCAATTGGAATGAAAAAGGCTAAACAAGAAGAAAATGCAAGGAAAGATCGGGAAGCGGGAATCGTTAGGAATGGATCAAGTTTTTCAAGGGGTGCAAGTTCTTCAAGACCTATAAAGGTAGAAGAAGAAGAAGAGAGTATTGAAATTGACGAAGAACAAAAATCAATACTTGAGTATTACATGAAGATGCTAGCAAGAAAAGAAGAGAAGAAAAACAACTTTCAACAAGCCGCATTTGTGAATCTTGAAGAAAGCAACCCAATGGATTTTTACCAATCCGAAGAGGAAGAAGAGACAATTATAATAGATATGGATGTTGCTAACATGGATCCGACTCAACAAGATTATTATCAAGAACGAAAAAGAAGAATTTTGAAGAAAAGGGGAAAGAGAGTTGGAGTCCAAACCATTTATGATTCGGACAATGATGAAGTAATCAACCTTGATTAGTATGTTTATGTTCCAAGTTTTATTAGTGTTAGTTTCAATTAGTATGTTTATGTTCCAAGTTTTATTAGTGTTAGTTTCAATTAGTATGTTTATGTTCCAAGTTCTATGTGTTAGTTTCAATTAGTATGTTTATGTTCCAAGTTTAATGAAAATGTTATTTGGGAAAAAATATCTTAATTGTTATTCCATACTTCAAGACCTAGATATACATACTTCAAAATATGATACTTCAAGACCATTGTAACTTAAATACCATTGTGTTTGAATAATGAAATATTTGAGCAAAGGAACCATTGTGTTTGAGCAAAGGAACAATCTCCTGTGAAGATACCATTGTGTTTGAATTTGCAATGTAGTTTGTTTCGTTTTTAGGAATTTAAATTGTATTGTAGTCAATTTTCATGTATTGTAGTTGTTTTCCTAAATCAATGAAAATTATGTTGAGTTATTTAAACAATTCAGAGTCGTTTTATGAAAATTCAAATTGAAAGATACAAACAAAGCATATATATATGTTGAGAACATACTCTTTTAGATTGAACAAAATTCAAATTCTCAAAACTTGTTCACTCAAAACCATTGCAGATTGAATTCTCCTGTCTAAAAACCTTGTTTTTACGGAAATCGGATTTCCGCAGGTCAAAAGTCAAGCTTTGACTGTGCGGAAATCGGATTTCCGCAGAAATTTTTTTACGGAAATCGGATTTCCGCACAGAAAAGCTGCGGAAATCCAATTTCCGTCTCCAAATAGCTAAGACCACCGTGGTTGCCATTTTTTCGCCATTTCTGCCTTTCTCTTTTGCTATTGAATGGCGAAGGCTTAGGCCACCATAGTGCTTGCTCTTAAGCTCATTTCATTTTCAGTTTTGTTCAACCAAGAGCTAATTACACAAATTTGCTCCTTCCCAGTTTTCATGGCTGCGGCTTCTTATTTCGCTAACCTAAGAAAATCAATCACTTGTTGATTTGTAAATACAATATACACTTGCAACAGTCACACACCGGCCCCACCATCTATGTTACACATTCCATAGAAAGTACCACTATTTATGCGCAGACTTCATTAACAATCAACATTGAAAAACAACCATTTTTCATCCAGGTCATTCAAAGCAAGAATCTCCATACTAGATTGAAACTAACTCAGCATACGAGAGGATAAATTCTATGTTTAGTCCTTCATTTGGAGGATACGAATTTCATGCATACGTGAGGCTTTACCTTCTCCGCACATAACACAAGAAGCAACTGCATGAATCATTAAAGAATCTTTCTTTCTGTCATCTTGTTCTCCAGTGATACCCACCACTTGGAAATTGTAATATCCGGCTCTGCTTAATGGGCTGCAATCTAATACTATCCATTAAGATTAGTGCGAGGACATTTTAGTAACTTAAACATATATAAATGAGCAATACCCTAAAATTTCGATAGACTGGGTGGGTGAGTGAGTGAGTGGAACTGGAGATCGGTGGCGGTGTCTTGTAGGTAAACCAGTCACCGGGGAATTTTCCAGATGGTGGTTTGTGATTGGAGTTCCGGTTTCACATGGAAAGTTCGTTGTGTTTGGTTGATCTTTAAAATTGTCACACAATGATTTCTTCTTTCAAAACCAAGTCATTTGTTTTTTCATCCTTCCAAAGGAACTTCAATTTCGAATTTTTTATGGTTTAGATTTACTTTCTGTATGTATTAAAGGTTTTAGTGTTCGGTGTTAGGTAGAAATTCATGACCATCAATAATCTGTAACGAAGACTAGTTTTGATGCAAATTAGTTTCTAATGTTGTAAATCTTTTATAAATCTTTGAAATGAATGTTGATACCTTAAAAGCTTTTATTTCTATGTGAATGAATGGAGTCTCTTAATTTATGTTGATGCTCTTTGTTTGAGTTATATGTAATTCCCAATCTAGTGAATGGGAGAGTACGTGTTTCAATGAGCAGTTGTGCACTAGTCATAAACCAAAATATAATGTTTACACGTTCTGGTTTGACAAGAACCATTTCAATAACTGTGATAAAGTCTCATATCATAAACCTCTATGGTTGCCAGTTCTTTACATATTCAGTACACTAATTAAACATTAATCATGAAAACAAGACTTTCATTGAGGATATTTGAATCAAGCATCTCCATACTGGCATTAAGAGTAACTCTCCATAACCTTTCCCTAAAATCTTGTATTTCAAAGAACCCTAGTAAGGTAGACAGAAATTTCCTTTCTTTTACAATTTTAAAAAGGTAGCCAGAAATTTCAGGACCTATCTTACATTCACAAATATATAAAAAATATTGCAGTCCTTCATTTGGAGGATACAAATTTCATACATATGGGAGGCTTTACCTTGGCTAAACCAAGAACTGATGCAGGGCCATAGCCCTTCTCCGCACATCAAACCAGAAGCAACCACGTAAATCATTAAACTAGCTTTCTTGCTGTATGGTGTGAGGAGTTAATCCTTGGCAAATCAAAAATATGGGCTGAGATCAGACTAATTGGTGAAGTGCTGGAGCCTTCGCGACAAGATATGAAGCCTGTTTCCGTTTCCATCGATCGAATGGAGCCTCCTCCGGGAAAACTCTGGCGACTGAAACCGACTCTGGTGATCAGTAACAAAGAAGATGAAGAATCTAAACGTGGCGACAATTTAATGGTGGACCAGGTCCAACGGCAGGCTAATCCCGTGACTACATCAGTAGGGTGCGGTCTGTTAGTTGGGGCAGATATAAGGCCAAGTCAAAATGGGACATGTGTCCAGGATGATTTGACTTTACAAGATTCAAATTTTGAAAAGATTGTGGCTGTTACTGCTCCGCGTGAACCAAAAAACAGTGGACCTTCTTTGGGTTGCCAAGCCCAATCAGTTTCAAAGTCAAGTGACATATTAAGTCATCCTCCAGGTTTTGGGCCCAGTTCTAATGTTTCTTCTTCTATTGGTCATGGCTCCTCCCTGAGAAGTTTGAGAAAGCAGGTGAAATCTAAACTTTCTAATGAGTGTTGCATGGCTAACAGTTTTTCTTCCGTTTCTTTACATGGAAATAGCATGGATGGTAATGGGGCAAATGGCAGTGACAAAGAAGCTAATAAGGAGGTAGCTATTTCTTCCTCAATTGGTGAGATTGAAAAGAAAACAAATTCACCAATAGAAGATAGTGATGACGCGGCATCTCATACTAGTGGTAGTGCCCGAAGGATTAATAATTCATCCGGTGATGCTATGTGTGTGGCAAAAGGCATAGCGGATAAATTTAATGCTCTCTTTAGCAAACTTAAAGGCTCCGGTCATTCGTCGGGCATTGTATTCTCTAAACAAGAGATATCTTTTGTTACAAGCTCAATTTTATCCCAAGCTAATGCCTTTAAAGATGAGCTTGTGATGGAAGAAATTGAAGGATCTTGATTCTTTTGTCTCTCGGGTTTGGTTGTGCGGGATTTCTATATTTTTAATGTTTAACATTATATCTTGGAATGTGAATGGTCTTGGTGATCCGAATAAACGGTCGAAGTTAAAAAATCTTGTGAAACGATGGAAGCCTACTATTCTTATGATTCAAGAAACCAAGCTTAGTGCTTGTTCCGATGCTATTGTGCGTGAATGTTGGGGTGCTACTCCTTGCAAGTGGATTGCGTTAAATTCTTATGGAAGATCGGGTGGAATTTTATTGATTTGGAATTCGGATTTGATTGAAGTTGATGACTTTCTTGAAGGTACTTTTTCTATAAGTATCTCTTGTCGTAACTTGGAAGATAATTTTCGTTGGGTTCTTATAGGTGTCTATGGTCCTTGCAATGTGAATGAAAAGAAAAGATTTAGAATGGAGATAGCTACCTTGCATGGTTATTGGGATGGAACTCCTTTATGTTACGGTGGTGATTTCAATGAGATTAGAACCATGGTGGAGAGAAGAGGTTGTCGTAGAAGATCGAATTCAATGAAACTCTTCGATGATCTTTGTAATGACCTTGATCTTGTGGAGTTACCGTTATCCGGTGCTAAGTATACGTGGAGTCGAAGACCTAACAAGAAAAGCAAGATTGATCGTTTCCTTTTCACTTCGGATTGGGAAGAACATTTTCCAAATTTCATTTTCAAGCGTCTTGCACGACCTTTTTCGGATCATTTCCCTATTGAGTTGTGCTCTATGGATTCGGATTGGGGTGCTTCTCCATTTCGATTTCAATTAGCTTGGCTTGAAGGTACTAACATAATCCCACTAATGAAAGAATGGTGGGAATCCTTTTCTTTTGTAGGTACGGCGGGTGAATGTTTTTCTAAGAAGTTAAATGCTTTAAAGGAGAAATTGAAGGTGTGGAATAAGGAGGTTTTTGGGAGCATTGAGAGGGCCTTAGATGTGGCTCTTACCACTTTGGATGAATTGGATGGGATAGATGATGATAGGGGTCTTACCGAAGATGAAGAAGACATGCTTGTGACGGCTAAAGTGGAGTTCGAGGTGGCTCATCGTCGTCAAAGCATAATGTTGAGACAAAAGTCAAGAATTAGATATTGTAGAGATGGCGATCGTAACACCAAGCATTTTCATCGAGTTATCAAGGGTCATAGAGCTCGTAACAACATCAACAACCTTCGTATTAATGGTCGGTGGACCGGAAATAAAGAAGAAATCAAAGAGGGTATTGCAAATCATTTTGAGCTAGCATTTAAAGAAGTGTCTAACAATCGTCCGAGAATCAAAAATATGACCTTAAGGCGTATTGATGAAAATGCAAGTACTTTGTTGGAGAGGCCCTTTTGCGAAGATGAGGTAAAAGATGCAATTAAAGATTTGGGAATTGATCGTGCTCCGGGTCCGGATGGATTTCCTATGAAGTTCTTTGTAGTTTGTTGGGAATTTCTTAAAAACGATTTAATGAAGGTCTTTAAAGAATTTCATGACCATAATGTTCTACATTCGTCATTGAAAAACAATTTTATTGCGCTTATTCCTAAGAAGGTGGGAATAGAAGAAGTAAAAGACTTTCGGCCTATTAGCCTTATTGGAAGTGTCTACAAAATTATCTCAAAGGTATTAGCGGAACGATTAAAGGTACACCTTCCTACTCTAATCTCAACATCTCAATCTAGTTTCATAAAAGGTAGACAAATTCTTGATGGTGTTTTGATAGCAAATGAATGTGTGGATTCTAGACTTCGTCAACAACTACCGGGGTTGGTTTGCAAGCTTGATTTTGAAAAAGCGTTTGATAATGTGAATTGGAGTTTTCTAAATGAAGTCTTATTCAAAATGGGTTTCGGTGGTGTTTGGAGAGCTTGGATTAGAAATTGTTTATCATTCTCAAAGTTCTCGGTTCTTGTTAATGGGTCGTGCCATGGATACTTCGGTAGTGACAAGGGTCTCCGTCAAGGAGACCCACTTTCTCCCTTTCTTTTTACTATCGTTGGTGAAGTCCTTAGTTGTATGTTGAGCAAAGCACAAGAACTTGATCAAATCTCGGGTTTCTCGGTGAAGGAGGGGGGAACAAAAATAAATCACTTGCAATTTGCGGATGATACTATCATTTTTCTTGATGCTAAGAGAGAACAAGTTGATGCCCTTCGATACCTTCTTCTTTGTTTCGAGCTTACTTCGGGTTTGAAAATAAATTTCTCTAAAAGTAGCTTATTTGGGGTCTCATTCGAAGAGGGAATTGAAGATTTTGCTAACATGTTAGGTTGCAAGTTTGCTAGTTTTCCTAGCATCTATCTTGGTCTTCCCTTGGGAGATAAAGTGGGAGGTTCTCAAAAATGGGAAAAGACGCTTGAAACTTGTGCGAAAAGGGTTGCATCTTGGAATGGGAAATCATTATCAAGAGGAGGTAAATTAACTCTTATCAAGAGTGTTTTGGCTAGCCTACCAATTTATTACCTCTCAATTTTTCTTGCTCCATGCTCCATAACGAAGAAAATTGATAAAGTTGTGAGAAACTTTTTATGGGATGATCATAATAAGAAAAGAATTCACAATGTTTGTTGGAAAATTGTTACAAAACCAAAGAAAAAAGGTGGTCTTGGTATTCGAAAAATTAAGCAAGTGAACTCGGCTTTGTTAAAAAAATGGTGGTGGCGTTTTGGTATTGAGAAAGATGCTTTGTGGAGGAAGATTATAGTTGAGAAATTTGGTGAAACGTTTACCGGTTGGGAAACTCTCCAACCAAAGGGATCAAAAGGTGGTAGCTTGTGGTTCAATATATATAAAGAGCTTGAAGATTTCAACAAAAGCATTAGATTCAAGATTGGTGCGGGTAAGGAAACTAGATTTTGGGAAGATTTTTGGCTTGGTGAAGGAAGACTTTGTGACACATTCCCTTTGGCATATGAAGCTTCAAGGACCAAGGAGTTTGTGGTGGCTAGAATGTATGAAGTTGGGGAATGTGGTATAAGGTGGCGGTTTATGTCTAGACAAAGATACTCTCGATCCATTTCAAGTGAAGTATTAACTATATCAAATCTTCTTTCTTCCATCTCTATTCAAGAAGGTGTTGTGGATAGCCGAATTTGGGTTGGAAATGCACATGGAAAATATACGGTTAAGGATGGTATTAGAATTGAAGAAGATCAAGATGAACCAAATTTCCCAACCGATGTTATATGGAGCCGGGAGTATCCTTGCAAAATCAACTTCTTTTTATGGCTTCTTTCTCATGATAAGATAATGTCGGCGGATAAGTTATTAAGAAGGGGAATGGATGTTGCAAGCTTGTGTTGCTTTTGTGAAGAAAATGATGAAACTAGCTCGCACTTGTTTTATGATTGTTGGAGAACTCGAAGGATTTGGGATTACTTTGTTGAAGGAATTCGCTCCCGGTGGACTTATGATTCAAACGTTACAACTAATGTGAAGTCTTGGAAGGTTAATTGGGGAGATGAAAGACTTAGTCAAATTTGGAACAACATCCCGGTTGCAATATGGTGGTGCATATGGAAAGAAAGAAATGCAAGAGTATTTGAAAACAAAAGAAAAAATTTAATAAGCCTCATTAGAAATGTTAAACTACAAGCATTTTTTTGGGCCGAATCGACTACAAGAATGTTAGAGTTAACGGCGAATACGGTGATAGCTTCATGGGATTCTTTATTTCGGATATCGTGAGATTGTAGTTTTTGTGTTGGGTTGCCGAATTCTCCTTCGGCACCCTTTTCTTTTTTGCTTTCGGTTGTAATCATTGGGTTGAGGTACCCCCCTAAGTACCTCATTTTCAATGAATTTTCTCTTTGACCGATCAAAAAAAAGCTTTCTTGCTGTCAAGTTTGTGCCAAAAAAATACATAAGGCTCCCAATAGATACATATCAATCGCAAAACTAGCACCAACAAGAAACGGGACTGCCTTAGCCATAGGCAGTGGAACTCACTTCCCAATCTTCGATGGGGCAAGATCTCTTACCAAGTTGGCCAGAAATGAAAATGCAAAGAACCCGTAACAGAGCTGCGGACAATGGTTTGGCAGTGTAGAGAACCCTTCTATTCCGAGAATTGCCATATTACGATAAATTAAAGCATACGGAGCTACAACACAACCCATTGTTGTTCCAACTGTTAGATTTTCATCATCATGGATCAAGAGAGGAGTGAGAGAGAGATCAACATTAAAAACTCACAAAAGGATTACAAACAGAGTAAATATGGAAGAAGATAAAAGAAGATATTTACAAGATTTTGTTGGCTAAACTCAGTAATTTTTTCATTGAATGGTAACTCCCTTAAATAGGGATTACATAACACACGACTACTTACTTCCTAGTTTGTAGGAAGCACTTCCCACATAGCACACGACCAAATAAACGCTAAAACACGTTCACCATAAATCCTAAACTCTAGGAATACATTAACACAAACTCAAATACTAAATCAAACAACTAACATAACTAAATTGACCGAATCTAAAAATATATATTTTGAATTATTTCCAACACCAACAGCTTGGCTTACAACCGTTTCAAAGTGTGAGGTGACCACCTTAAAAATCTTGCATAAGATCCGATGAGATAGAAACAATTTGTTTAACAAGACGACATCCAATAATACCTGCAAATAAAGCTACTTTCCCATAGTCATATGCCATGTTCATATCAGTGGGCACCATACGCATTAGAAAATCCGAAAATGGTGCAAGGACGGAGGAGACTACCACGTAGTACTATTTTCAGCTGAGGGAACATGAGTGGTATCGCGATGATGGAAACAATGGAGAAGACGACGTACTACCGCGTATAAATTTATCATATTCAGAACGTGAAAGACCCGATAGATGCTGAAAGAGCAAATTTGATAGGAACAAGGAGATCCATCTACTTTTGAGGACTTGATTAATTTTGCTGGTTCCTCAATTATTAAATTCTATTACATTGCTATCTCAAGCAACATAGTTGATTTGACTCTCTACTCTTTGATTTGGTTTATATCTGTGGGTTTCGGCCAACATTGGTTTGTGTTTGCTTCATAGGTGTATGAATAGCACGGGGGATGTAGATATTATTGTGTAACACTCTCTCTTAAATCGGGTTTTTGTAAATGCCAATGAAGCTTTAGTTGGACATTGAGTTGGACTCACAATTGATGCCAGGAGAGGCCGAATACGATTTAGGAACTGTTTTCTTCCAATCTGAACCTGTTTACTATGTGGCTTCGGATCTGCCGGTGGGCAGGTACAGGCCTAGAGACAGAATATAGGACATTGGCATTCAAGAATGAAGCATGTTCATCTTGATTACCAGTTCATCTGGGAACTGGTACAGACTAAAGATCTGGAAGTGTTTTATGTCGATACTCTTAAGTCTTAATTGGATCACAATGCTTCGTTGCAAGGTCAAAGTCGGTCAAGTTCATCTTCTCTAATAGAATGAAATCAACACAACCTGGAAGTACATTCTTGAAACAAAAGAACAAGCAATTATATCTACCCTGAGCTATCTGTGCCCAAGTGACATAAACTAAGAAACATACATCAGTCTTCAAATATTTAAGTTAACATCTTATTTAAGTGTCTGCATCCTTTCTCTTCAAATTCTCATCCTTCTGAAGCGACGTTTGAGACCTACAAAAAATGCAGCACTCCTTGTCTTCCTTTTGAGGCATTTCGGAGTTTTGAGTTTGGAGTTCAATGCATCCGCATTTTGAGCCCTAAGTTTCTCGATACGTTTTCTGACTGTGTCACATAACCTTCTGACTAGAAGCACCTGAGCCCGCAGTTTAGATTCACGGAGCGTAGCACTGACAAGTTTTTTTTCAATTGTCTTTATATCTCGAGGCATACTACTGATGTCATTCATAACACTGTTCCAATCTGAGTTCCTCATGTTTCTGCAACTCAATTTCATTCAAAATTTTCAATCACAAGTAAAACAACATTATAACTTGACAATCGTCTCTTGTCAACATCTATCGTTGCTATAGACTTGAACTTAATCATGAACAATTTTAATGTGGTTATAAACCAAAAGTATATTTTCGAAAAAGATCAAAAAAAGCTAAAATAATACTTCCTCCGTTCCACAAAAATTGATCTAGTTCCATTTTCATTTTAGTCTATTTTTAGGTTAAAATGAAAATGGAACTAGCTCAATTTATGTGGGACGGAGGGATTACATGAAATCGATTTCCAATTAGAGGTGATTTGATAAGTGAATTAACAACGAAGAGAAGCCAGATATTAAAAAAAAAAGAAACCCTAGAGAGATCCCATATCTAAGTTATGTTACAATCTAACCAGAAGAAACCCAAAAGTATCAACCCTAGTTTTTTAAAAGCCGTCATCTTAGGAAGCTTACCAGAAATTAGCACCAAGAAAAAGAAATTAAAAAACTTGCGCAAGATTTGCAACAATCGGAAGAAGCAACCCTCTGTCGGTTTTGGATGGAAATGAAAATCTTTAGGGTTTGTTTTCATGTATAAATAGACTTGAAGGATCATGGATCCATCCTTTCAATGGCTGAGATCTAAAGATAGAATATGTGGGTTGATGACCCGAAAACCGGTTACACACAGGGACGGAGCCACATTGTGGTTGGGTGGGTCCATGGCACCACCCAAAATCTCCAAAAAAAAATTGTATTCGTTATTCCTTTCCTAGGAGTACTCAAGATTGCTGCAACTTAGCTCTAGCCTCTAGTCGTTTAGTACCCATTGAAAGGATTATTGAAACTTGAATCCAAGTATGATATTGAAATCAGAGTCTATAATCTAGACGTTCGCTACAGGTTTCAGTGGCTAGCACATCTGATCCATTGAAACTTTTGGATACTTTTATTTTGCTTGATCTTCTAGTAAAAATAAGATTGCATGATTTGCATTTCAGATATTGAGTCTCCTCTAGTGTACATGGCATCAAAATTTCCTATAATCTAATTCACTCTCTGTTGTTTGAGTTTGGTGATTTTGTAACAACTTGACAGTGCATCAACATAAAGACAGGGCAACTGGACAAGGGTCTCTTCGTGAAATTGTAAAACAGAGCTCATGTAACCCTCGACAACGATAATGCACCGCGTTACACAACACATAAAAGAAGATAAATCTAAAAAAAACACTTCCCTGCAAAACCATTTAAATGTTGTTCAATCCCAAACAGTTTAGAACACACAAAATAAGGAAACGAAGATGTGAGTCACATATAATACCAGGTTCGTTTTGGATCAAGAAAATGGGAAAACTCTAAGTATATCATAGATCAATTATTCCCAGAGTTCAAGAAACAGCTCTTTTACAACTTCATTATAATATATGTGTATGCATTCAACGCAATTAAAGGATCAAACAACGTAAAAATCCAAAATTTCAAATGCAAATCGCAATTTCAAAGAATTTATAAGTGCAGCTCGAACATCGATCATCACTGAAAGTACAACAGTATAGATTGAAGTACATACATTTTCTCACAAACATTATAATCATTCTCGAATCTTCTCTTTCAACATTGAAGTTTGCTCGATCTGCGAAATTCATTGTCAATAAAAATTAAAATCATTTCAAGACATGAAGCAGTAATTAAATAAATCAAGATTTCAAACAACTTGCAAGTTAGATCAACATGCTAATCCAAGACAACAGGTTCTTGGTGCTCAAGTGCAAATAGCACTTCTGATTTCAATACTAGTTAGTAATTAGATTTGAGGTTTTCTACTAGAATCATCGGAATCAATGGTACGTTTATGCTCATTATCAGATTTGCAATTTAATTTGCAAACATCTCCTTGAAGATCTGTACTTTTCAGTCCAGGGATAATATTGTCAAATGCACAATTCTCCAGAGGATTGAGGTGAAGGGCAAATAAAAATTTTTTGAGAGAAGAAATCATAATGCGTCTTTTTGAATTGAAATGAACTTCTTCCACTACCATTAAATTTCCCATACAAAACCACTACTACTACTTTTCATTCATGAGAAGAAGAAGAAGCCATTAAATTGTGTGTTTTTGTTGATCTAGTAAGCTGAGAACCCTAAAATGATAGTTGTGAACTTCTTAGGATTATGAAGATTGAAGGGATTTCAATTGAGACAGAAACCCTAAAAATGATTCCAACTTATATACAACTTTCACATTTTCACTTACACCTTATTTACGCCTGAATCCTGATGTACCATGGGCTATGTAATGGTCTTGGGCTTATATGTTTGTAGGGTCGGTGAGATTTGTTGGATGAGTTTGTTATCTTGACTTGCAGGTTGTGAATTAGACTGGTCATTTAGTACCCGTCAAAAATACAATTGAAACTTGAAAGTGTCTCTTTTATGTACCTGCTCACATGAAACTTGCATCATTTTCTATAATCCATCTCCCTTTCTGGTGTTTCAGTTTGGTGAATTTGCAACAACTTGACAGAAAAATTGATGGCATCAATGTATTCCAGAACGACATGCATGCTAGCTATGTTCTTAACCATCTAGTAGTTTTCTTTGGTCTGCACGTTGATGATTAAAAAGGATGCAGATTTTTGTTTTTTTTTGTTGAGCCTTATATAAGATCCAGATCCTAGGACACCACATTGTATTTTGTATCCATTACAACAGGAGTAACCAGGTTGATTCTGCATTCTGGTGAACACATGTCAGCAGTACATATCTCTGTCATCGCTCTCTTATTGGTTGGAAATATAAAAAAAAATGCAGTCATCAAACTACAGGTACCGTTGTAACTGCCATTTTTCAAAGGCTTCATGCTCCAGTCCAATAGGCAATAGGCACTACTTTGTATTGACAACCCATTCGACTCAACAGACACCTCAAGTATTTTCAACCCTTGAATATAGGGAAAACATCGTTTCAACCCTAGGCACCCACACAGGAGAGAAATACACCGATGACATCAACCCATTTTTATTTTGAAACAATTTATCCAAAGAAATGTGACTTTTCATGAAGAGGCTCTTCCAAAGGATGTAACCTTTCTACATGAAGATCAAACTATTTTTTCTCTTCTAAGAGCAATCATGTATATAAACCCCATACATGATTCCTTCTAGAAACATGAAAAACACACAACAAAATCTGATTTCTTTAGCACTCATTAAAGTCAGAGTATCAAGAGAGTAAAAACCAAGTTTCATTCGGTTATTCTTTGAGTTCAGAGTGCTTTCACTCATTAAAGAAAGATCGTTGTATCCTACGAGGCGTTTCACAAGTAAGATCATTAATAACACTAGAGTGAGCCGTCTTTCGTCTTAAATTATGTAAGTAGTTTCATAATCTTCGTTTTCTTTAGCTTTTGTATTTCGGATCAATATTGTTTGCAATGCAATGCCTTTAAATAATCAAACAATGAAGTAATCCGAAAAATGAGTGTAGCTGGGTAGAAAACAATGGAAAGCTGATGTGGATTTCCAATATTGAACCCAGTCTAGAACTCCATAAGACTTGCCTGAGATGATCAACAGTATACACTAATTTTTTCATAAATCGCCCTGTGCCAAAGCCAAAGCCGAATAATCTGTTAAGTAAAAATTAAATTAGGGATTACATGTTAGATAAATCAACATTCTAAAGTGCAACCGATCCTTCTGATTTTACTAGTAGTAAATAATTGTATTCCCTCCGTACATATCCACATTTCATAGAAAACGGATCCCCTCGTTTATCATCCTTCGATTCTTTTCGCTCAAACTTTCAGCACTATGCAGATCTAAACGATTTAGTTAAGCAGCTGATCCCTCATATTACTAATTTTTTTAGATGTTTCTCGGTATATCCTCCATCCTCCATGCAAACACATCAACATATCTTGTCAGCATCTCTACGAGTTCTTTCTCTGGGTCTGGATGTAGGAGGGTCCCGATTTTAACCATCCCTGGCCCCTCTGGTCCTTCAATATCCACTTCCTTAGTTGGCTCAGATCATAATGCAGCTGAACATCTGCCACTAGAGACGTAGGTTGACAGGACTGTGGTATACAACTGATTTAAGAGAAGAAATCATAATGCGCAATTTTGAATTAAGAAGATTGATTCGTCCACTGCCGCCAGATTTCCCATACAAAACCACCAGCACTTTTACATCCATAAGAACAAGAATAAGTCATTTGTGTATTTGCTGGTTGATCTTGATCTTCTTCTTTTTTCAGCAAATCTAGAGAACTCGGAACTTCTAGGGTTTTGAAAGGAGTAGACTAGAGATTAGACTAAAACCCTACACTGATTCCAACTTCTGTATATATACGCAGTTTTCATGGGCTATGTAAAAAGGTCATGGGCTTTGCCCGTATCGTTGGCGTGAGTTGGTCTAGTCCGTTAGTTTTTATCCATTCGTTGAACCTTGTTTTACCATGAGTTTGGTCTTGACCCTTGCTCGTAAACATGTTTGTCGGGTCTGCGGTGTAGGTCAAGTTTGTTAGTTAGCCCCATTCATGAAACATTAAAATACTTCCCTGTAAACCCTTTCTTTAATGATGTTCAAGCCTTGGAAGTTGGAAGCTGGTAGCGCAATTGACTTTTAAAACTTCTAATGAGTCTTTTATTTTCAAGAAGAAAATCCTTTTTTCATTGATCGAAATGGAATTGCACTGAAACTTCTTCTTACAAGCGGATAATTGAAACTGGAAAGTCATTTATGTACCTAATCAAGTTTACTTGGATTGCAAAATTTTAATTAGCACATCTGACCGATATACTTTATTGCAAAAATTTTAGTTAGAATGATAGTTAAACAAAATGGTTACATACGGGATACATGGTTAAGACTTTAATCCGTAGCTGGTTGTAACAGCAACTGAGAGACAGTGATGATTCTCAAGTGTCTATAAAATGTCAATGAACAAAATTGTTCGATGCACGCTTAACCATTGGAATGGTAGTGGTGGTGGTTGTGGCAGTAGTTGCTCTACTAGTGATTCTGTTGCTGGTGGTGGCCGAAGTGGCAGGAAATTGTGCTAATAGTGAATTGTTACGATAGACATCCAAAATTTTGTGAATTTAAATGTTTCTAGGAAATTAGAAGTGCAACACAAACAACGTCCTGCCAGAAATTTCTACAGTATAAATCAAGATAAAGGATTATATAAGAAATTTACTTTGTGAAATTCATTGACAATCAAACTTTAAAACTCCTAATAAAATCAGATTATTTACAAAATTTGGAAAATAAATTGCCAATATGAAACAAGATCTTATTCACAAAAAACAAGTTATATCAGATCCAATAGTAGTCCGACCAATCTGATCAGTTATAAACATCTCCTTCAAAATCGGTTCTTATAAATCTAATGATTATACAAGAACTGACGACAGGGCATATACAATTGATTTGAGAGAAGAAATCATAATGCGTAATTTTGAATCGAAAAGAAGATTGATTCGTCCACCGCCACCGGATTTCCAATACAAAACCACCACTAGTTTTACATCGATAAGAAGAAGAAGTCATTTGTGTTTCTGTTGCTGATCTAGAGCTTTTAATTCAGCAAATCTGGTGAACTAGAAGAACAAGAACGAAAGATGTAAGCCTTCTAGGGTTTTCAAGGAGTAGAGATTCCAACTGAGACTGCAACCCTAAAGTGATTCCAACTTATATAGGAGTATAACCTTTACATCGGATTACCGTGGGCTATGTAACAGTCTTGGGCTTTAACCGTAGTATGTTTGTCGAGTCAGTGGTGTGGGTTGAGTTTGTTAGTTGGCCATTATTTCATTCATTGAAACTTTTGGATGTGTACAGTACTTTTGTTGTTTTGCTTGATCTTTAGGATTACCTATTCTTGTGCTCAGGGCCGAAGTTGGTTCATAATTGCATCCCCTTCTGTATAATCTAATCTCCCTTTGTTGTTTCAGTTTAATGACTTTGCAACAACTTGACAATAGTGGAGATCCATGGCATCAACGAAAGCCAGGACGAAGATGTCCTCGTAGCACAAGATAATTCGTAGGACAGAACTATCTAAACCTCTCTGATAACGATATTTTAATTCTGACACCGAAAATGGCGCAGATATAAAGTATACAAGACGCAAAATATGATAAATATATAAACCGTACTTCCCTGTAAACCCTTTAATGTTGTTCAAACTAAAAATGTATCAATATATATGGGATTATGGCACAAGTTGGTTCCTAATTGCATCATTTTCTATAAACTATCTCCCTTTCTGCTGTTTCAATTTGGAGAATTTGCAATAACTTGACAGAAAAATTGATGGTATATCAATGTATTCCAAAGCCAGGGTCTTTTCATAGCAGCAGGTACCTAAACTTCATGTGTCTATAAAATCTCGATATTGAACAAAATTTTTCAAATCAAGCTCAGTCATTGAGGCGTGAAATGGAGTTTGTAGGTGCTGATGGTAGTGGTGGTCGCAGCAGTAGTTGTGCAGTGCTAATAGTGAGAAGTATATATCATTTTAAAAAAAAAAAGATAAATCACCAAAAAAGCAGTAAAAATTAAGACAAATCAACATTCTAAAGTGCAACCTATCCTTCTGATTTCAGTAGTAGTAAATAACGGTATTCACTCAGAATAGATCCACATTTCATAGAAACAAGATCCACTCTAATCTTTTTTGTCATCCTTCAATTTTTTTCACTCAAACTTTCAGCAGTATGGCGGATCTGAAAGATTCAGATACGCAGTTGATCCCATGGATCACTAATTTGTTTAGATGTTTCTAGGTTCTAATAGCGGAATGAGAATGTTACAATACTAGTATGCAATTGAATTGAGAGAAAAAAAATCATAATGCGTAATTTTGAATCGAAAAAAATTGATTCGTCCACCGCCACCTGATTTCCCATACAAAACCACCACTAGGAAGAAGAATAAGCCATTTGTGTATTTGTTGAATCCCAGGGGGTTCTGAAAGGCGTTGAGATTAGACTGAATACCTAGAGTAATTCCAACTTTTGTATATATACAGATTTGCATGGGCTACGTAAAGTTCGTGGGCTTTGCCCGTATCATTGGCGTGAGATGGTCTAGTCCGTTAGTTTTATACCATCTCTTGAGACTTTTCGTTACTTGTTATCTTATCCTTCTTGATCTTCTTTGGCAAAAATAAAATTGCATTTCAGATATCGACTACACCTTAGTGCATATATGGGATTATGGCCGAAGGTTGTTCATAATTCTATAATTCTATCTCCCTTTCCAATGTTTCAGTTTGGTGAATTTACAACAACTTGACAGAAGAATTGATGGCATAAATGTATTCCGCAACAAGGGTCTTTTCATTGCAGCAGAGAAATTCTATGAACAACACTTCCTTGTAAACCCTTTAATGGTGTTCAAACTTGAATACTTTAGAACAGACAAAATTAGGAATCGTTAAATTCAGTCAAGTCTAGTCAAGTCTGCGGGCATCCAACTGATCAAAACCAATTGGCAGTGAGTGGAGTGACCCTTTCATATTATATTTCAGTTTATTATGTCTATCTTGTTAGAGTTGTCGAAGTTTCTAGAGTATTCTAGGCTTAGTATGGTC
>JAJJMA010162102.1:0-10105 GCA_023529015.1 Papaver nudicaule | reverse complement strand
TATTATTAAAATTCTTATATTACAAAATCTGCACCCTTGCATTCAATCCAACTGATCTTTTCAACAATCATTACATACAAAATGAAAGACTTGACAATATATGCTAGTGAACTACACAATGAAAGCATGCAATTGTATTATACAGACAATATCCTAAGTACTCAAATCATATGAGTAGTAGTTTTTGCTCAGAAAAGTACCATCCTTTGTAAAGAAATATCAGAAGGTTGCCGAAGGAGGCAGCTCTATAAAATCCTTCTAAATGGCGCACCATCCCCCACTATCCATTAGAAAGTCGGCCAATTTGGTTCCCCTAAAGCAAATGTAGAAGACAGGTATATTAATAAAAGCCAGAAACTTTGTACCTAAATGCAGGAGCAACATTGCCAACTTATTTATCAAACACATCTAGTAAAATCCATTCCAAATTATATATATAAGATAGCTACACATATTCAAGCTCGGAAAACAAACAACCTAGGCTGGTAAATACATAAACTGTTGGTAGCTCCACCCACTTTCCTGTTCGATTTACTTATACCAAAAGAAAGAGCCTTTATAACCATACCTGAGGGAATCACTTGGGTTAAAGCCTAGCTTATTGGAATGCTGTGAACCCCTGGTTTTTTCTTCAGAAATTTGCTGACGATAGAGAGCACAAATAGCCTTCATACAGATAGCCTTCATACAAATAATAATGTATCAGAATCACACATTTGGTAAAGCTACTGACCATCTAAACAAAGAACCTGCATAACATTTGGAACAACGATCATATGCATTTGTAAAAGAAGCTAGTCTCTGTTATGGGTAGACATGGACTGTTCTCTATGAAACTATCGCTAAGGGAGTCGCAAATCAAAACAAATCCTTATGCACCGCGTTTCAGCTCAAGGGACTTATAACCACATGTAAAGAATAGAATATATCTGAATTGAATTTGCGAGGATCCGAAACATGGAACAGTTAACAACTCATAATCCGAATTCTGAAGAACACAAAGCAATCAAATATCAAAAATTTAGCTAAAAAAGATAAGGAAACATATACCTAGTAAACCTGGACTAATACTTCGAGTTTAATGTTATAGTTAAGCCAAATATAAGAGTGGAGGAAGAAAAGTAGCATTGTACTATGTACCTTCATGTTTGACAGGGGAATGAAGGAAATCAAAGATGACCAACACAATAATTACTCAAGGAAGTGTCCATCTAGGATAACCTATTAAATATTCTACTGTTAAGCTTCAGTCTCACAAGTTAAGTCTCACAAGAAGTCCAATATGCATACTATCACTAGATAGAACAGATGAAGGCATCACTATACAAGACCTAACAACAAGACAGTCACAGCTGCGCTCAAAATTGTCTCACGCACCTTCTGTCCGTGTAAAAGCATGCCAAATACTATCACCCCTGCCACCTTCATTACTGGCTCCTTGAACCTACAAAAGCACCACAACTTTCATCGTCTCGTGCAACATAACCTTTAAGACTGATATGCTACTTTATACAAGTAGCAAGTGAGAACCCGAAAGGAAGATACTTTAAATAGAATCAAGAACATACAAGTTAGTGAAGTTGAATTACTCATATACAAAAATAAATACAGACAGAGAGAAAGGGGGAGGAATACCTTGAGAGAGGGGGAGGAATACCTTGACGGCAGAGAGAAAGGGGGAGGAATACCTTGACGGCAGAGAAAGCAACAACCCAGGACAACACTTTCCCATCTCCACTGCAATTAGTGTGCCAACAAAAACAACCACTCACACCTCACATTTAAAAACCACAATCATACAGCTCAGTTGAGACTACTTCACAACAAATACTAACTTAACCAACTCTAAAACAAACCAGACCTCAAAAGTACAGCAGTAAGAAAGCATCATGAACAACTCCTTCATAACTAGAAACCTACTTACGGAACACTCAATGCATGTTTAAGAACTGGTCTAGCCTCTAGCAGTTTTCTCCTTGCAACTTCAGAAGGAATCTCCTTGCTTATGATTTTGTCAAATCTGCATACCCCATAACACAATTCAAATAACCAGTCAGAGAAATTCATTCATAACATTTGAATCTTTTGTACACAGTAGTCTCCGTCTCATCAAGCAGCCTAGGCTGCAGTATTGTTTTGATAAATTACAGATTATATACAAACAATCAAAAACATCTTCTATCATAACCCCGACATTAAATCATCCAACCATAACAAAACCCCTAGAATGAAAAAAATAAAAACAGATTCAAATTCAATTTTGCCCTAATTTCAAAAATCAAAATAGTTACCCTAACCCTAGCTTTCATAAATTCCCCAAAATCAAATCTTATGACTTGAAGTACTAAAGAATAACCTGAATTAGGGCTTAGCAAACACTTACAGTGTGTGTGATTTGTTGTCTTCAAGACCTAGAAAACCTTCGATTCTCTGCATAACGATAACAACAAGTCAAATAGAGATCTAACCAAGTCTAAGTAAACAGAAATTAAGATCTATGACAAAGAAAACAAACCTCCATATCGAATCTGGTTATTTTCCTTCGTTGAAATCTCGGTTTTTTCATCTGGTTATTTTCAGAAACCCTAATCGAGAAAACCCTAATTATCAGAAACCAGAATCGAGAGAAGAATGGAATCAAATGGGAGATTGATTTTCTTCTGCTGTTGCGGGGAAATGATTGAAGAATGATTGATGATTGATCTCTGTTTTCAGAGAAGGAGAAGAAGAAGAAAGAAAACCCGCAGAGGGAGAAGCGTAAAAATGAGAAGAAAAAAAGGAAAAATAGATTAAATGGAAAAAACAAATTTTATAGACGCTTATACCCTCGCTCAAATAACTAAACCCCCCGCGTTTGTCCCTGTTTCATTATTTTTTTTGTTTACGCTTACATGTGCCACGGATATACCATTTTTTGCAACGGATTTTGTTGTGCAACGGCTATATCCGTTGCACATGAAAAAATGGAAGTGTTGCACATGGCAGGATCTGGCGTAGTGAGCGAAAGTGAGTCTGAGCCCATTAGGGAAATCACTCCTTCAATACAAGATCACTATGGCTTTCGAACTTATGAAGAGGATCTGGAGGCTGAAAAAAGGCTTTGGGATGACATGAAAGTTTTTGGAGATCCCTCCCCTCGTCATGTTGTGCTATCTAATGAAGTTTCTTCCATGTTGTAGCAGCGAAGCTTTTGTTTTTTCCTTTTTGTTTTCTGATGCAAGAATTTTTGTACTTGGCATTTCCCATTTATTTTTGTGCTTGTAAGTTGTATTGACTATGTCTATGAAGAGGCCTTTGTTGCTTGATTGGAGTTTTATTTTCCTTTTTAATTTGCATGTGTGCTGAGAACTTCGTGAGTAAGTACGAAGTTGTTGTTGCAATATTCTAGGCTCCTAAGGGTACTCGAGGTGCAACTCCAGGGCTTACTTCGATGTGGGAGATAGTAAACCAAGCTAGTGGGGGCTTACGGATCACCCTTCCCAAAGGCTTTTAGCTACTTGCCTGTTTTAAAGCATACAAAGGCTATCGAGGCCATAGGTACCCATTTTGCCTTGGTATACTGGGTGGTTATCGAGGATACAAGGTATCCTCCGAGAGAACATGGTGGTGTTCTGATAATCAATTTGCCCCAAGTAAAGTGAGGAAGTTATGGTGGGTAGCAGTTATGCTTGTACTTCGATAATAAAGTAACTCGATGGGGGAGTGCCGGTCAAGGATGGAGCTTAGACATGGTACTATTCTCCTGTCGCGGCCTAGAATTCGACCCATTTGTTTCTCGTTAGCCCCTCCTCAAGGCTATGTTTTAGTTTTTTGGAGGAGGTCCCTCGGCTGCGTAATTCGCCTACCATTCCCGTGAATGTGGGTGAATCGGGGTTCCATCCACCTTTAAAGGTAAATGTTAATCCCATTTATCGTCCCCTCGACGCCTCAGAAAGAGAGGTCCTCATGGTCGTGTGGTGGTGGGTGCAAATGTATCTTTAGCTTATGTAGCCTAGATACAAAGTACCCACCGCTAACGGGGTGTCTTGTGGGTAGAGGACTGTGTCACATAGCTCGTAGGGCCCTTACGGCTTATATGAACATCAGCTATGTGCCTGTTATTCAAGGTCTTTTTATTTTTGGCGTCTAGGCCTTGGCGTTAGAGCCTTTTATTTGCGTCAAGGCACTAGGGGAGATGGCGTCATGGCCATTTTTGTTTTTGTGGCGTTAAAGCCTTTGTAAGTGTGCCTAGCCAGATTGGGTTTTTTACCCGTTCTGGTAGGATCTAGAGTTTGAAAATAAAATGCATCGAAGAGTGCAACTTTAGATTGATCAAGCTTCTTCGTTTATTAGATACCAATTTCTTACGCGTTGTTTACATAAAAATGCCTTAATTAAGGTGCTTCAAGTTCTTTCCCTCGACTGGGGTGCTTAGCTTTTGACCCTCAAGGTTAATCAAGTTGTATGTGTTGTTTCCGAGTGCTTTCTCGATTACATAAGGCCCGGCCCAGAATTATTCCTGCGGCGTGTTTTTGCCTCCGTTGTCCGAGCTTGACGATTCATTCGGAATTTGGATGCCACTAGTTGTGACGAGGAACTGTTCCTTGTTAAGGCAATGATCTTTCCCCTTGTTGGTAGGTCGGGTGCCTTGCTTGTAGGTTGTTGTATTTTTTATGGCCGTGTCTGCCATCCCTGCTTCGACTTCAGCTATGAATTCCCTTATGCAAGAATCTGTAATCTTTGGGTGCTTGACCTGACTCGGGCAATCCTTTCTTGGATGTTCTCTTGCTTGGACATCTATCTCGTTGCACACACGAGCTTCAGTTGGGTCACCTGGTATTTCTGCGATTCCAAGTGGGGTAGGGAATCTGATTCTTCGATGTAGTGTGGAGGCTACTCCCATGATGTTGTGCAACCAAGGTCTTCCCACGATGGCATTGTAAGGAGATTCTTTGTCGACCACACAGAATGATGTTGGTCGTTTCAGACTCCCCACATGGATCATTAGTGATAGCTCTCCTCTTGGCGTCGAGGGTTTCCATTGAAGCCATATATATTAGACGAAGAGGGTACCAAGGCAATATTCTTTCCGAGTAGCTTATCGTATGTTCGTCCGAAGAGTATGTCTACGGAGCTTCCTGGGTCTACCAGTATTCGGGACATAGCCGTCTTTTCGATGTGCAATGTAATGACTAGGGGATCATTGTGCGATCTTCCTTCATTAGGGATATCCGCCGCAGAAGAGAAAATTGGTTGCTTCTGCCACTCCTCGAGATGCCCTTTCATCACTACACTGAATATTTCCTTTCCCTCGAAGTCTCTTTTATGAATTCAGTCTGTCTGGATTCCTTCGGGGCCTCGCCTACAGATGTCTGCGTGGACTATGGAGTTGCAGTCGCTAAACCTCGAGATGTTTCGATCAATTGTTATGACATATGCCTCGTGTTTCTGCTCCTCCTTCGGTTGTGGCTGGTTTGGGGGTGGCTTTGTTAGCTCCAGGAGGTGCTTGAACGTGTCCCTTGTGATGAAGAAATAGATTTGATCCTGCGCTATGACACAGTCCTCTGTTGCATGTCCATAGAACTTATGAAATTGCCAGTAATCCCTGGAATTCTTGGTATGCTTAGGTTGATTACCGCTACTCCTCGGGTATCTCATTTCGCTTGCAAACTCGGATTTCTCGATGGTTCGAAGGGCTTCTTCGATGAACACACACAACTTTGGGAGCTTCCTGTCTTGGAATGCAGGGAATCCTGATCGAGGTGTTCCAAACTTTCTGCCTCCCTCTTGCCCTCGTTGGGTGCTATTGCCTTCGAAATCTCCTCGAGAGCCTGCTCCTCTGTTGTCATTGTACTTTCTGTTGTCATAATATTTGCCGTTACCGAATTTACCCTCGTTGCCATACCTGCCATTGTCATTTTGTCTTTCTCTTTTTGAGGGATCCCTTGATTGATTGTTCATTGCTTGATCGTGCTCTTCTAGTGACATATTGTTTATTGAATGAACTTGCTTCAAAACGGTTTCCTTCCCCTAGGTTGCTTGCTCTCTAATTTCTTCCAATGTGATTCGCTTCTTCTGATATTTTTGGAGTTCTTGCAACGTTTCGACATTTTTGGAGAAGAGTATGTCGTATAGAGGAGAGTTCTTGTCAAGTGCATTCAGGTACGCCCGTACTTTGTCTTTCTCCGAGGCTCCATTTCCCACCTCTACACACTGGGCTGTCCATTTGTCCGTCAAACTTTTGGTAGATTTTCCAGGTCTTACTCTGATACTGAATAATTTCTCTACTCCTGGCTTTGATGAGTTGTTGTACAAAAAATGTAGTATGAACACCTTTGATAGCTCATCAAAGGATGAGATCGAACTAGCTGCGAGGTTATCGTACCAAGCCAAAGCCTCTCCCTTTAAACTAGAAGGAAAATACTTACAAAGTACTTCGTCCCTATCTGCCCATGCTAAAAATACTCTCATGTACATTTTTATTTGCATCGTTGGGTCTCCAGAACCATCAAAGATTGACGTGAATGCTGGCATGGTACATTTTACCGGAATGGCTTTCGCGAGAATTTCGGGACTTAGCGGCAAGCGGTTGACATCATTTATTGCCTGCGTCAGCTTTAGCTTATCACCTGATTGAATTCTGTTATCAAAAATTTCAGCTCGAAGTGTTTTAATTTATTCCATCATTACTTGCTGCAGTGCCTGCGTTTCAGCGTCCTTCCTCGCTTGTTCGTTTTCGTAGACCAGGTGTATGCTATTCCCCTTCGGACATATACTGGGTTCAGTTCTTTTGCTCGATACCATAATTTCATGGCCCTTGCTGTTACCCTTGATCTTGGTATGTCTCCTTGATGCAGAGTGCCCCTTTGACTGAGATACGGTGTGTGGGCGAGAATGCCCCTTGCTGCTTCCTTTGTAGTTTGAAGCCGTCTTTTCTGCCACCTTCTTATTTGCCTCTGCTAGTTGCTTTTTTAGCTTCCTTATTTTCTTGTTTTTTAGAATCAATTTCCTGAACTGTGCAGCCCTCGCCGTAGCTTCTTCGGCGAGCTGATGTGCTGGCACTGCTTCATTCGGGATGGCGTCTTCGCCCTCGTCCTCGTCATTCTCACCATCTTCTTCTTGTATTTGTTGCTGAGGTAGTTTGTTACTCTCTGGGAACCCTTCTCCATTTAGGCCTAGATCCTCTACTAGTACTTCCTCTTCGTTGACACGCTCCCTGTGCTGGACTGTGCTTGCTGCCACCTCTGGCGATAGTCCTTTGCTAGTTGCAAATCTGGTGTTATGCCTCGAAGAGCCCGTGCCATGCCTCGAGGAACCCACTCTCTGCTTCGGCATCTGATCGGATTTCGAAGTCATGCTGATTGTGACCTGTAAAAGACAAAAAAATCGTGAGGTCCAGGGCGGCTATTGCAGTGCACTAGGTCTGACATGTATGTCTGTCTGTTGTTACAGACTTTATCGCGCGAGATTTTAGCATGGGTTATACTTGTTTTTGGCCAAACCCTAACTATATTCTGACTTTGTCCAAATCTACCTTCCCAATAGGGAGGTTTTGGCGAGTCGTCCTTTTCCGAGTAAATCCTGAGCATGAAGATGGTAAAGTTTATTTCCAAATATGGATTAGGTATTAAAAAACCCTAAAAATAAACCTTGGCTTATTTTTCTTAAAGTAACTGTAGAACAAACTTTTTAGGGTATTTTCTGGAACTTTGCATGACTGTTTCTTATGATTGAGAATGATTCTTTCCTTGGTTTCTATCGAAAGACATGTATTTTGAAGAAGTTTGATATGCTCTTGATTGGATCTCTGTGTTTCAAGGTTTGGAATCCTTAAAGAGACTTTGATCTTATCATGCTGATGATTTACTCGAAACCCTTGAACATGCTAAAGCTTTGAAGATCTTTAGACGTCCAAGGTGATGGAGCTTGTAATGAAAGTATGGTGAAAATACGTTTTTAAGAAAGAGTTTTTAGAAACCCTAGAAAAGAAAAATTTCCCCAAAGAATTTGAAAACCCTAAATCACAGGCAAACCCTAAGTTGTTTTAATCAGCCCCTGTTTCTAGCACCAAACTGTGTGAGTATAAAATCTGCATGAGCACTTTATACCCGACAGCCAACGGATCTTAATAAAACCCAATGTTCAAACATATATCATGCATAGTACGAAGATTATAAGAACGACACCGAAGCTGACATCATAAGTAAATAACAAGAGATAAGAGTATAACTATGAATTGTATTTCTGCTGAACTAGTACATGGATATGATCCTAAGGAGTTTGAGGAGATACTAACCTAATCTCACTCTCACAACCTAGGTTACACCAAAAATCCAACCTCTACAATGTTCCTCGAGCTCGCCTTATATAGGCCGAGTCTGAGTGGTTTACAGCTAATAAGACAAACTACTCAATCGTGGTGGTGTCAGAGCTTGTCGAGTAAGCCGGTTCCTTCAGTGAAATCCTTCTGAAGATGCCTTCGTACTTCTATCCTTCGATGACCAGTGCGAGTCTTTATTCGCCCGGCTCTTCCTCGAGGTCGCCTTGTGGTTTATTCCCGAAGTATGGCGGTGCACCCCTTGGATGGGCTTAGCTCCTCCGATCCTGACACGTGTCCCGAGGATGTTTTACCCTCCACACCTTTGTTCCTGGCAGCTTCCTCCAAATGTGGGCCTGGAAGCGCTTCCTGGCCTATCGTCCTTAAGACTGGAAGCGTCTTTAGATTCAGGGGGTCGAGACTCAGATCAACGAGGATGGTTAGGAGGTTGAGGTGACCGTGGAGTATTCCTATCCGCCGGTTCATTTTTTTAAAAAGCTCGAGCCCAAACCTTCCAACAAGCTTGTTAAGTACATGGATGTGGGGTCGAAGTTTTGTATTTCTCCTTATACCGACAAGCAAGTTGGTCCTAATCCTTATATCTTTTAATCAAAGTAAGCGCGCGTCCTTCGTTCTGCGGAGATTTCTTTGGCGGAAGAGGTGGATTTTGTGCTTGTTCTAACTCTGGTTATCTTCCGGGTTTTCACGGGGGTAAGTTTATGGACCAAGCGTACAATATTCATCGTGTAGCCCGCCAAAAAGGTTTTGATCAAGGGGTCCTTCCTCCTCCGGTACTTCCAACCAGCTTAGAGGGGAAGTTGATTGAGAATTGTTTTGATATGTTTTCTTTATATGCACGGTGGTTCTCTTCGGTGTCGCCCTGCTTCTTTTGAACTCTGATATCCTTTTTCTGATCGTGCCGCTCGTGTGTCTGTGAAGTGGCACGATTATTGGCGCGACCTGATGCTTCTCGCAATGAACTTTTTGGTTTCTGTGAACGCCTTTTATCCTCCTCTTGAGTTTGATGATCTTAAAGATATGCATCATTCTTGTCGTATATTACTAAATAAAGACGTGGCGGCGATGCATGGATTATCTTCAGGTTCTAAAGGTCGTGCGAGGGATATCTTGAAAGGTAGTTGGGGGGTTATTCCCCCCTGAACCTGGGTCAGGAGTGATGTCCAAGGGTCTCGGAGGAGGGCCCCATCTTCCTCCGCGAGACCTGTTGGCGGGCGAAAGAGGGCTCTATCTGTTGACGTCTCTCGTCCTCCACTGTCTCCTGCTCTTCGTACTAGTACACTGGTTGGTGATGGGAGGGTAAGTCATTTGTTTATGTTGTCATTAGTCATTTGACTTTAGATTCGGTGTTTATTTAATTTTTTTGTTTGTCTATAGCCCGCTGAATCTAATGACCCCTCTAGAGGAGTGGCTTGATATGCCTGAGCATGAGTGGACTGAGACGTCCTTGATCAATAAGGCTAAATAAGAGGCGGTCATAGTCCTCATTCCGCGATGTATTGTCTTTCCTAAGCCTGACACATCTTTGATTAGACAGGCGCGCCAAACACCTCCAACGAAGGCGTGTCTACCATCAAAGAGTCGTCCGACTGTCTCAAGTAATTTTGTCTTTGTAGAGCAATTGGACCATGCTAATCAAGTTGTTGGACCTAAACCTGCTGATGTCTTGAATGTGGCTAGACAAAGGCCATTGGTTGTGTCTGTACGGCGTACTGCATCCAACCCTTTGGCCACGCCATCAAATATTCTGGACTCTTACAGTCCAATAGTGTCAGGGCAGTCGCAACGTGC
>JAJJMA010162089.1:0-23022 GCA_023529015.1 Papaver nudicaule | reverse complement strand
GGATAAAGATTAGGCTTAGGCCAAGGAGTGGCCGTGAGGATTAGGATTAGGCCAAGGTGGCCGTGAGGATAAGGATTAGGCCAAGGGCGCCGTGAGCATGGGATAAGGGATTAGGCATGGCGTGAGGAGCCAAGGATAAGGCAAAGGGAAAGCCGCGAGTATCCAAGGATAAGGATTAGGCAAGCTAGTGCCGTGGACATCCAACAACTAGGGCGAGGAGTGACCATGGGCCTCCAAGGGTTAGGCGAGGCAAAAGATGTGGATACCCAAGTTTAGGCCAAGCAAGTAGCATGGGCATCCAAAGCTAACCCAAGCCAATGGCGTGGGCATCCAAAACTAAGCCAAGGCATGGCCGTGGATGCCCAAAGTTTGGCCAAAGCAATGGCGTGGGCATCTTGGCCAAGAAGATGGCCGTGTATACCCTAATCAGGCCAAGGATTGGCCGTGTACATCCCATTGCTAGTGGCGTGAATGGCCTAGGGTTTGGCTCGAGCACGAGCTAGGCTAATGCGCATGCGTAGGTATTTTATCGTATAGGCTAGGGATATGGACCATGCTACTAGGCTGGGGTCGTGAGATATCAAAATACAGCTAATGGTAATTAATTACCTGTTCTCCCCATTTCCTCGCCTGGAATAGAGAGTTCATAAATCCACTACCTCGACTCACTAAACCACTACTCAACCCACGGCCAGTTCTTCTACTAACTCATGCTTTGCTTCTCGTCCTCCTTAGGTGATGGCTTCTCCTCCTTCCTCCATAAATCAACGGCAGCTTACAATCTAGCATATACCATAATAAAGATTTTGTAATGAATCTGATGACACTTTCTTAGTTTTTTGTTGTACTAGTGTGTTAATTTATTGTGTAGTTGAATAGAAAAGGGTGTTTGTTAAGGTGATCATGGTTACAATTTTGAGCTACTGTGTAGCGTTCTTTAACTATTTGTACTACAATTTTGAGTTTGAGCTTTAAGTGTTTGTACAAATGCCTCACCAGCAAAATTGAATTTCTAAACTTGAATCATTCAGGTATATAGGCACCCATGTATAAGTAAGAATCCTTTACGATATAGGTGGCTCAAATGAAAAATGTTTTTGTATTGGTTTTAGTTACCAAAGTGGTCGAATACATGGCATCTAAATGCAATTAAATTATGGTATTAGAAATGCAACTGATTGTGTTTCGAAAAATTCGTAGTACAAACTATTTATATTAACCTACTGCAAAATAAGTGTCACACAAACACAAATTAAGTTAATCTAAGATAGTATATAATTATAAACAAACACCATTTATACTACTCAATCACAGGTTATCTTAAAACAAAGTAAGATAAACTAGTATAGGATAGGTATCCCCATTTCCAAGCTCCCAAACAGACCCTAAATATCTTATCCCTACTATAAAATAAATTCATACCTTATCTCGAGCTATTCCAGGATGCCAGAAATTGATGCAAAATTACTCCTGTGACCTCCTCGCCAAAAACCACCATCAACATTAAGTCCCCTGCACAGCATGGAACCGTGAGTGTTCCAGGGTGAGCATAAGTTGATGGACCAGCTGCATCCGCATAGAAGCCTTATCCACGAACATGGAGCCCAAACAGGGCTTTGTACTTTGGAGTACCCTCATAAGCTTGACTTGTGATAATCTTGACATCTTATTCATGACTCTTTTGTGCGGCCAACTCCGCCTAGTCAGAAATTCGTTAGCGTCGCAACACAAGAGACCAATACTGAAACTGTATCTTTCGGTGTCGACCGTCTTCCGGGTGGAGTATCATTTTCCCAGCTAGAAACAACTCCATGGCGACTCCTTTAAGTGATAATCAAGTCCCCAATCCGTTGGCAAAGGATTGGGTAACGGTAAGACTTCATTCTCTTTGCTACATTTTCACTTTTAGTAGAAAAGTAAAAATCCCGTCAGATTTTCCTGTTTCGAGTCGCGTCACGAGAATGGCCATAAAATCTTCATCCGATGGCGGATTTCGATGATTGACCCCAATTTAGAAAAAAGGACTTCAGTAGCTTTCACCTCAAAGAAGAAAATCCGAATTCCATGTTGTTTTGCTCGTTACTTCATGTGCCACAAGTTGGCGCAACGTCCAGGAATATTGCAGACTGCACGCTGTTCAGTAGAAAAATCATTCCGGCCAGTAGATTGCTTCAAAAATTAAGACCTTTTAGCATGTGATAGGAAACATCCATACGAACAACTTTCGTGAAGGAAGTTTCTTCGTATCTCTCACGGATTAGTACAGTTTTTGAGTCCTTCGCTGTACTTCGTAAGAATTCAGACGTCAGAAAATTGCTTCTCCAAATAACGTCGTGAATCCTTTGGTATATCTTCTTTCAATGACTTTTCTTCTTTATTTGATGTAGGATGGACCTGCTCCAGACTTTGAGAATGCTTCATTCACTCCCTTTGGCCAAAGCTCACTCATCGGTGGAGCAACTCCGAATGGCACGACTACGGAGCGAAATAAAAGTGGAGAAACAACAGGACCCAAATCCTCTGTAACACTTGATGCTACACAGGTTACTTTTCACAACTCTTTTTAATGTGAAGTAAAATTTTATTCTCACCTTGTTTGCTCTTGCAGCCTTCTGGTGGTAACGAAGAGATTGAAGGTAGTTACTTCGTCGATAAAAGATCAATGATGGTCAAAACTTCAGTAAGGATTTTGACGATGTTGCTGATGAGAATCCTTCTATTGCTGAGGTAAATTCGATCATATTCTTATGCTAAGCTTTCATCATATAGCTTGAAATATATTATTAGACTTCTACTTGCTTTGAACCTTCTTTCAGCTTGTCAATAATGAAACACAAGCTTATGAGAATATCGACATTGTTGAAGTAGATGCTCCAACTAGGTGGACTCTTCTTGAGTTTCCTCATGCTGGTTTGGAATATAATCCTCCCCATGAAACAATTCTCCCTGGTCATACATTAGTGGGAGGATTTAATGCCCCCGAGGGACACGTCCCACTATATAGGAGGATATGAAATTGCTATGGTCACCTTATTATCGCTGGAAGGTGTGCCCACTTTCATACGCTTGCAGGTGTTGCAGCTGACCTTATGAACTTCATTTCGAAGATGGATGCCACCCCACTAAAAGACATGACCAATGAGGCGCTAAATGAAGCAGAAGAGCTGATTGCAAACCCAACTTGCTGTGGCTTCAGGCGAGAATCCGATACATTCGAACAAGGCGTGCTGTTGTTAGCAAATTCACCCATGATTTGGTGAAGCAGGAAGAGAGGAATCATGCTGCCATGACTGAGGAACTCCGTAAGTTAACTGAAGAGGTGAAGAAGAAGACTGCTCATACTGCTCTAATAAAGAAAGCAGCTGATGAAGGAGCGAGATCTTCATTAGATGGTTGTTTCTGAAGAGCTTCATGAGCAAAACATTTTCTCAGTAGAATTTTATTTTGCTTTTATTTGGTTTTATGAACGAAGGGTTTGTAGGAATTGATGGTTTTGAACTCATGGGTTTTGAATTTGAATTTATGAATGAAATTGTTAAAAGGCAAAAGATTGCTTGCACTTTTCTTTTGAAGGAATTGGAAATTGAATCTTCATATCTTCTTGAGCCATTTGCCATTGACCACCATGTTTGAGAGCCGCTTATGTATTGCACTTATCGCGTATTAGGCATGACTCGAGATATAACATAAGGTCCCTCCCAGTTTGGTGTGGACCCCGAAATAGAAGTTACTTTTCGGTTAGCGCGTCGTATAACCTTATCTCCTTCTTGAAAAGTGGTCTTAGGAACCCATGACATCTCAGGTGTCTTTCGCCTATAAGACCGTTGCTTTGCCCAAACCCACTTATTTGTAGTGGCCTTGATTTCCTCATGAAGTGCCTCAGAGGATTTGATAGACTTGATGCAATCAAGTCCCCATGTCGGAGAATTATCCAATCCTTGTGTGGGGACACGTTGGATAGGGTTTCCATGAAGTAAATAATTCTGAATAAAGTACTTCAAATCACTATCACGTACCTCTTTGAATATCACCAGAGTTTCGGACCCCACGCGGTGCTCTAGTTTTTCCCACGTTGCAGCTTTCTTGGTCAAACATGAACTCTTGGCCTTTGATGATTACATGTGAGATTGTAGGCACAAATCTCTTCCCATGAAGCCAGGGACGTCCTAAGATCATGTCTTGCTCCTCATCTTCTTTGATTACATGAAACTTTGTTTTGGTGCGAGCAGAGTCCACCTTCAGATCCAAAGTAACATGACCATATATGTCTTGGAGATTTCCTTTTGAATCTTTTGTCACTGTGGGATAGTAGATGACATCCCGTCGAGAAATCCCAATTGCTTGGAGTGTTTTGATTGGGATCAAATTAACCATAACACCAGCATCAATTTGAACTTTCTTAAAATTCGTACCTTCGAGGCGAGCAGAGATAATTAGTATTGGAACACGTTCTTCCGCCATCATCTCTGGTGTGACTTCATCAGGCTTTGGCTGGACTTTTTCAGGTACAGGTAGTTCTTTGCCGCTAGCAATCCAGCTGAGGGCAGCGAAAATGTTCCTTCGCTGACTTCTAGAAAAATGCAAGAGCTGGCATAAATTCTCCAGTAAATAATTAGCAGTTTGCTTGACAGATTCTCCGGAGATGGTAAAATTTCCAATGTTGTGTTGATGTTGACGTTGAGGTTGATGCTGAGGGAGTGGATTCTTATGCACGCCCTCAGTCCCCAAGTTCAACTATCCTGACTCGATCTATTCGTTGAAGATTTGGTTGAGTCGATGGCACTTGCTGGTGGGATGATTGACGAATCTATGAAAATGACAATACTTGGGATCAGTCATTTCTTGTGTCGTAGGCTCTCTCCGTACAGGAGGTAACTTGACAGCACCATCTTGAATCCATGCTTCCAGGAGCTCTATCACTTCATCCATAGTACATGGGAAATCAGGAATTTTAGGAAATTCCCTTGGTTTCCGTGGTGCTTTTGGTGCAGGAGCATTAGCTGGGACCCGTGCAGGAGCCTGAGATTGGGCTGGGGCTGCACGTTTTAGTTGTGGGGCCTCAGGAGTAGGCGCCTTCCTCTACACCTTCAGTGACAGCATGAACTGAGGGAAGAGAACTATATTGCTTGTTGACGAGTCGCTTGCTGGCACGTGTCTCACCACGACTTTCTTTAGCTTTTACAGGCCTGGGCCTTTCTAGTAACGCAGGTGCAGTAGTGGCGGATCGTTTGGCGGACTTATGGAGCATGGTGAAATTATCAATATCCAGATTCTCCAATAAGGCCCGATATACTGGTATCATTCCATTGATGCAAAGCTCCACTAACTGCAACTCTGTCACGTTTGGATCATTGTAACCACTGAACGAGTTCTGAACCTCGTCACGTAATCATCTGGATGTTCATTGTTTCGCTGATAGAGTCTTCCCAAATCGGAGAGAATGAGTTGCTCAGACACGAAGAAGTATTTCTTGAGGAAAGCATTAACCATCTGGCTCCAGCTGAGGATGCTGTTGGGAGCTAGATTATTATACCAAGTGTACGCCTTTCCCGTCAGAGATTTCGAGAATTCCTTGAGACATACGACTTGATTTCTTTCATGTATTCCTAATGATTCTAGGAAGCAAGATATATGTTCTCGGGCATTCCCAATACCATTATACATCGAGAATGAAGGCGTGACATATCCTTCAGGAAGAGATTCACGCTGAATTTCAATTGGATATGGAGGTTGATTACGATGAAATAAATCTGAATTCTCCATGTTCTGAGCCTGTAAAAGATTCTGCAAATCTTCACGAGTGACGAAGTTATGTTGCAAACTTGTGCTTGGTCCACGTGTGGTATGGATATGGATATCATGATCATCAGGGATCACGTGAATTTGAGAAGGACCCGCCCTGTTGGAATGAGATAGGGGTTCCACACGTGAAAGCCCTGGATTTGTTGGTGGCGTCAACTTCTCTGAGAGAGATCTCAAATACGTCAGCAACTCCATCTGGGTTTTCACCATATTGTTTTGACTCAAGGCTAGATCTTGTTTGGTCTTCATGAGATCCACAATGCTAGGTGAGTCTTCAGTACTCCTTGTTTCTCCTGTGCGGGGCCCAAAGAGAAAAGCTTCTGTGCGGCTTGAGATAGGAGTGTAAGGAGCATGAGAGATAGTGGTATTGGTAGTCCCCACCATATGAGATAGGGGGGACGTGATACTGGATAGGATAGGCATGGTGGATCCCACCAGAGGAGATGACACGCCCAAGGGAGAGTTGGATAGGGTTGATCCTATCTGGGTCGAGGTAGAGGCGAGATTAGGGTTTCTGTTTGGGATAGAGCTCACGGTTTGGGTGGTGGGACCAGAAGATGTGATGGCGCCACCAACTTGAATATTTGTGACCCCACTTGTAGATAAACTCGTGGGATTATTAGGAATATTTGGAGAATTTGTATTCTCTGAACTCTGCCTCCTGGTTTCAACCATATTACACTCCTTAGCAATCTTCAGGGCAAGTGGATGAAGAGTGAGAGCAAATAACAGTGGGCCTAGTGGATCACCTTGCTGAACTCCTTTAGCTGAAACTAGAGTGTGGGAGTTGCAGTAAAGCCTTGCATAAGAAGAGTAACAAAATTCCACCCATTTGGAAATTGCAGGACATAATTTTCTGACCTCCCTGAGCATGGCAGTTCTGTCAACCAGATTAAAAGCATTCCTGAAATCAACACATAACAAAGACATATTTGTGTCAAACTGTTTCTCCAACACTATCCTATTAACAGCATGCAAAATAGCTTCACCACCACAAGGCACTCCCACACCAAATTGATAATCACCCAAATAAGCAGACATGTCCTTACTGACTATAGTGGCAGCCACCTTGGACACCAACCTTCTCCGAATTGTTCCCACTGCAATAGGTATGATGCTACCACCTGGTTTCAACAAAGGAGTGAGAGGGGCACTAGCTATATACTCACCCAGCTCCTGAGGGCATTTCCCAGCCAATAACAAGTTCACAATGGAAGTGATGGATGACAAGATTTCATCTGCAATAGCAGCAACAGGACCACTGAGAGCATCTAGTAAATGCTGAGCATGTAAACCATCTCTACCACAAGAAGTACCCTTATTATTATTATTATTATTATTATGAAACAGGCACTTTATTATTATTATTATTATTATTATGAAAAAGGCGTTTTATTTCAAACAACAAAGAGTTCAAACAGTAGAAGAGGGGAGTCTAGCGACAAGCTGAGCTCCTACAAAACCAAAATTATTATTATTATTATTATTATTTTATTTTTTTTATTATGAATAGGCATTTTATTTGAAAAAGTGAAACTGAGTTTACAAAGATCAGGTAGGTAACCTTGCAACAAGTTGGGTTCCTACCCCTTTTTGAATAATTATGCCTAATCGAATGAAAAGGAAATTGCCTACGTATGCACTCACATCTTGCCTAGCTAGAACATTCTTCAGTCGCGTCAAGAAGACAATCGTTTCATCTCCCAATTCTCCTAAGGTAGTGAAAGCCAAGGTGCTAAAGTTATAACCATTGGCGATACATATGTCAGAGTATTTGGTGCGTTTTCGTTCTACCGCCTTGATTAATGCTTGCCCAGGTATGTAGGTGTCCACTCCTCCCTGCGAAAGGTGAGATCCCCGTAACGTCAAGACAAGAGTCGCGACCGTTCTCCCAATTATACACCAAGAGGTCTGCTGGTCGTGAAGCGTTGCCTAGCTGAGTGAGAAACCCAAGAGCCGCTTCAACTTTGGTTGACACCCCTGCCTTATAACACATATCTGCCAAAGTATCACGCACGAGGTTGTGGCGATATTTGAGACCTACTCCACTTGAACAATGTACGGCATGATCCCCGTAGACATCCATTGGTTTGCCACATAATAAACACATGCTATCTTCTTTATACAAGGGTATACCCAACCTATAGGAGAGGACTGCATTGAACTGTCTAGGTCCAACAGACTGGCCTAAACCCTCAGCTGGAATTGCTAAAAGGTAGTCTTGCGCGTGTGGTTGCCTGTTACTCTGCCATAGTATCAAGTCTCTCTTCGACATACTGTAGGATGTGGGCATGGATTTAGTAACCGCAGCGAAATATTGAACCGCCAGAGAGTGCATAAGATGGGGGGCAGGTTCAGTAATGCTTGGAGGACTATCGATGCCGCACACTTGCATATAAGATGCAATTGCCTGTTGAAAGAGAGGACCTGTAGGTGAAATACCTGTAGAACGTAAAATAGATTCTTGCAGTTGGGTAGCCTGGAGAACTGATGCAATGTAACCGTATTGAACTGTGTCTTCCATGGAGTAAATACCCAAACCTCCGTCTCTGATTGGCAAGGTGACCAGACGATGCTGAATATCACCGTAGCCGGGGCCATCACCAGTGACAAGTTGCTGCATATATGTGCGAAGATGTCTGTCGAAAGCAACCTGTGCAGACTTCACAAAAGCTGGGGCAGTAGTTCGCATGGAGAAGTACAGTCTCGATACACCGGTGCAGTTGCGTAGCAAGAGCAATTCGCTTTGTGGGTCGTCTAATTTATGAACGGCGTTCATTAAACTGATTGTTTTATGTGCACGATTCAAAACTAGCTGACTGCAAAACTGTGTATCTATGCTTACAGGTCCACCTAGGAGCTTGACGCCAATTTGAGGCCTTCCTATATTGACTGGGAAAACACCATCATACGTACTTCTAGCATCTGGAGATGGCCAGAAGATGTCTGTTTTTTGTATATTGAGGTGAAGTCCAGCAGCTTTACCTTCCTCCTGGATGATTTGGAGAGCCCGGGACACTGCCATTGTATCTCCAATGATTGTACCGTCGTCGAGATACCAAGCTTGGATGTCTAGTTTGCACGCTTGAGAGATCTTCAAGATAAGTGGATGCAATGTCAGAGAGAAAAGTAAAGGCCCCAAGGGGTCACCTTGGTGTACCCCTTGTGAAGAAGATAGGGTTGTTTGGCCGTAATAGAGTCTCGCAGGTGATGTGTAGCAAAATTCGACCCATCTTGCGATACTGGGACAGTGTAATCTCACTTCCTGCATCATCGCAGACCTATCGACAAGATTGAAAGCGTTTTGGAAGTCCACCAGCAGCATTGTCTTGGTGTATCAGAGCTTAGTTCATGCACAACGCGGTTAACGGAGTGAAGAATAGCTTCAGCACCGCAGGGCACTCCCACTCCAAACTGGTAATCACTTAGGTAATTGCAAGTCTCTTTACTGACCAAGGAGGCTGCAACTTTGGAAACGAGGCGTCTCCAAATGGTCCCCACTGCAATGGGACGAATACCGCCGTCTGGTTTAAGAAGAGGAGTCAGTGGCGCGCTTGCAATGTACTCACCCAACTGAGGAGGACATGTACCTGCAAGGAGTAAGTTAACAATGGCAGTAATAGAAGTTAGAAGTTCATCTGCGACTGCCGCTGCTGGGCCGCTTATGGCATCCAAAAAATGATGCGCATGGAGTCCATCCCTGCCACATGAAGTGCCTTTGGGGAAGCTCTTGATCCTACTAAGAACTAACTCCTTATTGGCAATTGCAGGTTCTGCTCTTATGGGTATTGATGGGAGTGTAGGGGGAGGTGCAAAAGGGTGTTTATTCTGCAGGTCTAACAATGTAGCTGCATTGGATGGTGCAACCCCATTGGATGTTAGGACCCTAATGGCAGCCGTATAGGTTCCCTGGCTAAGCTTCTGTTTACAAAGCTTGATATATTTCTCCTCCTGGCTATGCTTTTTTGTAGGTTGTTTACGCTGTGCAGGTTCTACTTTAGTAGCAGCAGTTTCCTCCAGTAGATTCTGTATGAGTGTGGTGCTACCTTCAGGTTCTCTCCACTGTGCCAGGGCCTTGTTTATAGAATTAAACTGAAGTTTCCTTCTCATACCCGACCTTTTTTCAGATTCTACTGTAGGGGCATAGTTCTGCAACACACATAAGGAAAAAAGCAATAATCTAATCCAACATGTAAGGTCCATGGGGTTTAGAATAACTTTCTCCATTGTCTGCTGGAAGGTCCTAGAGAAGGTTAGTCTGCAATTTGTTGGAATGTACCTGGTAGTGTGAAATTGAGCACGAAAGATTCGATCAAGTACATCCAAGTTGAGTGCAAACTGACCCTGTTCTGGGGCATCCTGTACATCTATGCTGGTGGAGGCTTCGGCATCATTAGCCATTGTATTTCCTGGAAACCGTGTGGGTTTGGGTATGTTGTGAATGAGGAAAGCTAATTCTCCATTTTGTAGAGGTGCTGCAATAACGTCGTGGTGTGCCTTGTTGCATGCTTTGCTCCAGGTATGAAGACGTAAACAACCAGTACAGAGCCACATTTTCATGTGTTGTAGCGTAGTTTCCCATGCTGCATATACTGTGGCGTTGTTGCAAATACGTTCTCTACAGATATCGTTTGCCTCCCCATGTACAAAGTGTTGATCATCTAGATGTCGACCTAAAGATGTACGTGCAAAGCCTCTGTGGCCAACTCCATTGGAGCAGCCATCGAAACCGCGGAATGGGTAATCTACTTTGATGCCTACAGGTTGTGAGGATTGTGAGGATGGTGGTGGAGAGTAGGGGTCTGGGTTAGGATTGTAGAGTGAATGTATGGGTTGTGGGGGTTCTAAGGATTGAGAGTGGGGAGATTGTTGTGAATGGAAAACGCTTGGTGAGGGTTGTGAAGATTGCGAGGGAAAAGGACTCTGATGTGGATTGCTTTTGGATCGTGTTCTAGGGCGGTGGGAATGGAAGTGGTTGTATGAGGGTTGTGAAGGTTCTGAAAGGAAGGGGCTATGTTGGTGAGTGCTAGATGAACGAGTTCTAGGCATGATGAGTAAATGCTTTTCATGAGAACACAGTAACCGCTTCCTGCATGAAGATAACTGACATAGAGAAAGTTGAAAGGATGAAGAAAGCAGTTAAAAATGCTATCAAGATGTAGAGAAAGGAAAGAAGAACAAGGGAACTTAATGATCGTGAGAATGAGAGGGGAAAACTAGGGGATTAAAGGGAGAATTTCAGTCTCCTCCCTTGTTACCCTGAAATCGCCCAGAATTCGCCTTGCTCTGCTCCTCCCTTATTATTATTATTATTATTATTGTTATTATTATTATTATTATTATATTATTATGAAAAGGCGCTTTATTGCAAACAACGGAAAGTTTATACAGTAGAGGAGGGGAGTCTAGCCACAAGCTGAGCTCCTACCCCTTTCTGAATAGCGACACCTATTCTAATGAAGAGGAAATTTCCTACTTTAACAGTGCTATCATGCCTAGAGATGAAATTCTTCAATCTTCTGAGGAAGGCAACAGTTTCTTCCCCAAGTTCTCCCAATGTTGTAAAAGCCAGAGTGTTAAAGTGATAGCCATTGGCCTCGCATATCTCTAGATATTTGTTACGCTTCTGTTCAATGGCCTTGGATAACGCTCCTGGAACGAAGGCCTGAACTCCACCACCGGTAAAAGGGGAGACAATCGTCACATCAAGACAAGTGTCGCGACCTCCTTCCCAATTGTAAGCTAGGATATCCGCGGGTCTTGAGCCTCTGCCTTCTTGAGTGAGGAACCCTAAGTTAGCTTCAACTCTGGTTGTTACGCCTGCCCGAAAACAAATATCTGCGAAAGTGTCGCGTACAAGGTTGTGGCGAAACTTGGGTCCAAATTCCTTTGCACAATGGACAGCATGATCCCCGTAAACATCCATACTCTTTCCGCAGCACAAGCATGGCTTGTTTGCATCAAACATCGGTATGCCGAGCCTGTAGCTAAGAATGGCGTTAAAATGAGCAGGGTTGATGTTTTGGCCTAACCCCTCTGATGGAATGGCTAGGAGATAGTCCTGTGCATGAGCCATCTTATTGCTTTGCCATAATGCGAGATCGCGTCTTGACATGTTGTAAGCTGTTGGTAACTCCTTAACCACCGAAGCAAAGTACTGAACTGCCAAGGTCTTCATAGGATGGGGGGCTAGTTCATTAATGCACTGCGGGGAAGCGAGTTTGCTTACTTGAAGAAAGGTGTCGATGGCTTGCTGTGTGAAAGGCCCTGAAGCAGGGATGCCGGACTGCCCAAGAATAGTACGCTGCAACTCCTTAGTCTGGAAATAAGATGCTAGGAAGCAGTAATTCATAGTGTCTTCCATTGAGTATATCCCCAAACCCCCTTCCTTGATAGACAGAGTTACGATTCTGTGCTGCAAAGCGCCGTAACCAGGGCCATCTCCAGTTATTAATTGTTGCATGTAGTTGAAGAGGTAGGAGTCATAGGTAACCTGAGCTTCATGAAGATGGCATGGGGCAGTTGTACGCATCGTGAAATACAGCCTAGATGTTCCTGTGCAGTTACGCAGCAACAAGAGCTCACTCTGAGGGTCTTCTAAAGTGCGTACAGCATCCATCAGTTTGATGGTTTTCTTCACCCTCTCCACAACCAGATGACCGCAGTATTGTGGGTTAATACTCACCGGCCCTCCGAGTAGCTTGACCCCTAGTGCAGTTCTACTGATGCCATCAGGAAAAATCCCTTCAAGTAAGCTTCTACTGTCCGCTATAGGCCAAAACAATTCAGTTTTTCTGATGTTGAGATCAAGCCCTCTAGCTCTGCCCTTCTCTTGTATGATATAGAAAGCTTTAGAGACTTCTAGGGTGTCTCCAATCAATGTAGCGTCGTCGAGATACCAGGCCTGTAACTCGAGATTGCATTCTCTAGAGAGCTTTAAAGCAATGGGGTGAAGAGTCAAGGCGAAAAGCAAAGGACCCAAAGGATCACCTTGCTGGACGCCTTGGGCAGAAGCTAGAACATGCGAGTCGTAGTACAGCCGTGCAGGATATGTGTAGCAGAATTGCACCCATCTAGAAATGCTAGGACAATGCAAGCTGACCTCATTTAGCATCGCAGTTCTGTCCACCTGGTTGAAAGCATTACAGAAATCCACCAGAAGCATAGAGAGGGTATTGTCGGAGCATTTCTCGTGCAAAATTCGATTGACAGAGTGGAGAATGGCTTCTCCTCCGCAGGGGGTTCCAACTCCGAACTGAAAATCTCCAAGATAACAAGCCATCTCCTTGCTGACAATCGAGGCTGCAACCTTGGAGGTGAGTCTCCTCCAGATTGTGCCTACGACAATTGGTCGGATACTTCCATCAGGTTTCAACAACGGTGTCAGTGGCGCACTCGCAATGTATTCACCCAACTGAAGTGGCCATTGGCCAGCTAGGAGCAGGTTAACTATGGCAGTAATAGAGTGCAAAAGCTCATCAGCAACAGCGGCACCAGGACCACTAATTGCATCGATAAAATGCTGTGCATGTAGGCCGTCTCTGCCACAGGACGTACCCCTGGGGAAACTTCTCAGGCTACTGACAATCCTACTCTTAGTAGCAATGGCTGGCTCGACTGTGGAGGAATTGTGGGGCAAAGTTGGTGGTGGCGCGTGGGGGTGTTTGGATTCCAGGTCTGCTAAGGTGGCTGCAGTCGGAGGTGCTACTCCATTAGAGGTAAGAACTATGATTGGTGCAGTATATGTTCCCTCACCCAATTTTCTCTTGCACAACTGGGTGTTGATTTCCTGTTGGCTGCGTTTTTTCACTGGCTGCCTGGGTTTGGTGGATGTGCCACTGTGTTCTGCAAGAAGATTCTGCACCATATTCTCACAGCCATTAGGTTCACGCCATTGTGCTAGACATTGATTGATTGAGTTGAATTGGTACCTTCTCCTGGCACCAGATCTCGCCTCTGCACTGTCTTTGGGAATGCAATTCCTTAGTATACACACCGGGAAAAGCAACAATCTAACCCAGTTGGAAACCTCCATAGGGCTTCTGATCACAGAATCCATAGTGTTTTTGAGAGCCCTGGAAAAACCCAACCTGCAATAACTAGGTATGTATCTGGTGGTGTTGATCTTTAGCCTGAAAACTTTATCAAGTAAGTCAGTGTTAAGATCAAAACCTCCGTCTGTGTCAGCATCATTGGACGCTCCACTTTCTTCTGGAATAGGTTTAGAGATTCCATAGATTAGGAACGACACATTGCCCTCAAAAACAGTTGGTGCAGGGATGATTTCAGCATGGTTCTTGCAAGCTACGTTCCATGTATGTGTTTTCATGCATTCTGAGCATAGCCATTGTTTCATCTGTGTGAGGGTTGCTTCCCAAAAGGCAAAGACAGTGGCATTGTTGCTAATCCTTTCTCTACAAATTTCAGCGCCAACACCAGGCATGAAGTGCTTGTCCTCTAGATGTCTACCAAGTGAAGTAAGTACAAATCCACGATGTTTAACACCGTTGGAGCAGCCGTCGAACCCACGGAAAGGGCAATCAACCACATTCCCGTTAGATTGTGATGAGTTAGGACATTCACCTTGGATATTTGGGGGGTTTTGGAGCATGATTGTGAATGGATGAAGAACGAGTTCTAGGCATGATGGTTGATCGGCAGGCATGAATACACAGGAACTGTTTTCTTTTGAAGATAACCGTCTCCAGGTGAAGGCAAGAAGATGAAGAAAACTGTCGAGTGTGGTATCCCTGTGTAGAGGAGAAAGATGAGAAATTAAAGATTGGTGTGAAGATTATGAGGGTTACAGGCGTAAATCGGATAAAAAAGGAGGAATTTCAGTCTTCCCCGTTGTTCATCCGAAAATCGCCTGAGAAATCGCCTCAGAGCTTTCTCTCTCCCCGTTATTATTATTATTATTATTCCGACAACCAAAATAGAGTTTACACAGTGCGTGTTGGGAGCCTAGCCACAAGCTGGGCTCCAACCCCTTTCTGAATAGCTAAACCTATTATTATTATTATTATTTTGAAACCAAGCATTTTATTAAGATAGGAAAAGAGTAATTACACGGTGAAAAGGGAGGGGTACCGAAATACTACCAACTTTTCGTTTTGGCTCGTGAGTCTTATGGTTTAAGTTTGGACGATCTCAAAAATTAATATCCAAACTCTAATAACTGGAGTTGTGATCTTGGGGATCAACTCGACAAAGTTGGGACTTTGGAGTTAAACTCTACAGTTATTGGATAACGTACTACTTGGTGCTTTAATTATATAATCAGAGATATAATGCGGAAAGTAAAAGCACACAAGACACCAGAGATTTTTTAACGAGGAAACTGCCTTGCAGAAAAACCTCGGGACCTCGTCCAGATTGAACACCGCCCAGTACAAACTGACTACAAACACTAGCCTACTATAAGACTTTGGTCTGGGATGTAGCAGAGACCAACTCAAGCCCTCCAAGCGAATTGGCTACTGTCACACTCCTTACGTCTCTAGATCCCCTACAGATCGTCACGCACTTGATTCCCCCAGCTGACGTCCTTTTACAGGCCTAGGAGTTGCTTTGACCGCTGTCAAAGGCTTGTGTCAACAATACTGGCTTTGCAACCTAATTGTTGACGTATGGTCTAACTGTCCTCTATCAGTTTACCACACACAAGTTGACTTCCTTCGGATTGTTAAATCCAGGTCTTACGGAAATCAACTACACAAATCGAGGCTGACAAACAAACCGAGTAAGCTATGCCCAATTTATCTCTACCTCAGTTATACACGAAGAATCACTTAAGAAACTTGTATAACTGGAGCTAACTAGGTCTTACAACACTGAGTGCAGCCGTGCGTTGCTACCTTTCCAACCTTGTTGAGTAACGTATCAGTTCTTGAATAGCCGTATAGCAGAAGAGACGGACTATGGAATAGACAAGAACGTGATCAGGTTACCAAGGTTACAGGTTAATCCGATTTCAACCAAATATGGTCTCAATCTCCTACCTGTGCTTCCCAACTCTCAAGAGAAGTCTTTTATAGTCGTAGGGAGTTCCCAGATGAGCTGCAACCTATAGAGGATGAATATACCACAATAAGCGTTCACCGAAGTGAAAAGAGTTTACGTTACCTTCCCTAAGGACCTTCACGGATGCTTGATGCTTGCGGTATTTGTCCGTAGACACCTCTATTTATAGCACTCAATAAGATAGGTTGCTTTGGAATAAAGCAATCAATTACTTGTCCCACAAGTTAAGGAAACCCTAATCTTGCCAACCAAGTAATAAAGATTAATCTCAATTGGAATTCTTTTTAAGTTTATCTGCCAAGTGTTTTGTTAGCTCAAAAACACTTCAAGATAGAAATCCAACAGACCAGAGATAATCTTATCTTATTGACTCATTGAGGATCGTTAGATGGACCACAAAAGATATTTATGTGATATACAAGTCCACCTAAGAGATAAAGGAGTTTTAGAGTCTGACTCAAGTGAAATTCTGAAAGAATATCCACTAAATCCAACACCAGCAAAGTAACCAACACTGGATTCGCGTACAGGTTCGCGAAATGTTCAGTTACTTCGAACTCAAAAGAAATCCGAGTTTCTGGTTTGCGAACCGGTTCTTGAACCGTCCGACTGTCGAATTTCGTCAACTCTGGATTCCGCTGGAAGTACTGGGCTTAGCCAGAACCTAGATGTGTGTACGTCCTCAGCTGTAATCCATGGACTCTTTGCTCAAGAGTACTCCTTTAGATTCATCCATATCCAACTAACGATTTGCAAGCAAACCATTGTAATGGACACATGGCACCGAATCTGTCTCATTCATTCTTGTACTCACAGTATTTGTGGGAGCAAACACTGGTCATGACACAAGGCCGCCTTAGACAAGAATACGATCTCAATCGCTATTATCACTACTAAAGTAGTCGACTATATTTCGAAAGAATAGAGAAAGTAGAATAGAAGAATTTACATAAAAGTCATAACTCCTACTAACCTTTTGTCGATGAAGAATAATTGATGTCTTCTTTGTCTTCACAGTCTTCGTCTTCAAGGTCTCTACTACTTTGTCTATATCCCAATTCCGAAATCTAAACTCTAGTAGGCTAAATCAAGAATTGAGTTTTGACACCTGAAACTGACAACTAGCTTGACATACCAACGCTAGTGGGTTTGACCAGACAATGTCCTAACACACGGTACATGCGGGGAGTCTAGCAACAAGCTGAGACCCAACACCAAACTTCACATTGTCCTCAATGGAATTGACTCGTCCAATGTAAAAAGTAAGAGGGAGTTTCCTAATATGACATTCAAAGAAAATAAAACGAATGGATAGAGATACATTACAAACTAATGGGTTGCCTCCCATCCAATGCTTAGTTTAAAGTCTTTAGCCCGACTCAGCAAGTTGGATTCACCGTACACCAACAATCTGAAGATTTGCAGATCCGTCCAGAAAACAATCTGCAATTCTAGTAATAATCTCACAAAAACATTAACATAACATATGAGTAGTGAAACCATCATCACATAAAACTCACCCCCACACTTGGCTCTTTCTACACCCGGAAGTTTATATGAGTCAAGAGTTGGAGGAATTTCTGTAGAAACTTGCACGTCGCTAGATTCAAACATAAATAGTGGATGCTTTGCTGCAAGAAATTCCGTTAGAACTTTCGAAGCACATAATTCTAATCCCAAATTAGGTATCTTCTTAAAATTTGGTTTAAAAACCACTTCCAATTTGGTAGGATCATCATTAGATAGAGATTCATGTAAAAGGTTAGACAAACCTTGCATAATCTCTTGTAGCACGGGATCCTCGGTACTTCTGAAAAATTCCATTGATTTTTTTACATCACAAGCATCATCATTCTCATTCAAACATTTTATAACCCATTCCTCATCAGTTTCTTCAACAGGCAAGTCTTCATCATCAGAATCGAAATCTGCTCCAAGTAAAACTGTAGTGCTTCTAGACTCAACTTCTTCCTTTTGAATATGAGAATGATCATTAAAATCATGAGTTGAACTAGATACACTAACGTAGTCAACCAAAGGTTGGTCTTCTATGGAATCATCATCGCCATCATTAATCAAATTATTGTCCATGGGAACATTGTTCATCTATTCACGAATTTGATCCATTCCTGTTCTGATGTCGTCTATATTCCGTTGAAACTCTTGGAGTATCAAAGCTCAGATGAAAATCAGAAAATTGTTTATTGCTTGAAACCACTCTTGCATCACAGAAAACGAAGATTCGACTAAAACATCAAATTTCTGATTTGCGGATTGTTCTTCCAAACTTGGCATTACACTTTCACTTAGAATAGTGTTTCCAGTCCAAGTCTCCCCTTGTTGAATAGGTGAAAGATCATAAAAATGATCTGGAGTTGGATTAGACTCATTGTAGTGAGTTTTGGTTGTTTGTCTACCAAGTTCTGCTGTTGCTTGTATCTCATGAAGAATTGTGTCAAACATCTGCACATGTCTAGAATTAAACTGATTAAAAGTATAACTATCCTCCCATCCTTGTGATCCTTCACTCACATACCCGCCATAAGGTTGCTGGTATGTATGAGAATTATCACAAGGTCTTGTAGGATAATGATTATAGCCAAATGATTGGTTTCGATCATACCCCACGTATGGTTGGTAGCTATAAGAATGAGAATTAAACTGATCATCATATGTTTGTTCTTGAAATCATATGTGTTATTCCCATAAGGAAACATCACAATTAACTCACAACTAGTATAAAGGAATTACCTCCTGTTTTGGACAGGCGACGAAAATTGCAAGAAGGAATGTACCTGCAATAAGATTCTGATACGCTGAATTAGTAAAGGAAAATATCGAATGTAAATGCAAAAATAAAAATCAAATGCAAAAACAGAAAATCAAATAACAACTCAAACTACCGCTCCCCAGCAGCGGCGCCAATTTTGATGAGTGCCGAACTCAACAAAGATAAAATCCTTACTTTACTAACACTAATTAATAGTATTGGATAAGCAGGTTCGTTCCTGAGGGAGAGAGCTAAGTTGTCAATCTAATTTCCTGATGAATGAAATGCAAGGTTGTGAAACAATGAGATGAGAATGATCAAGGAATCAATCTCGGCCACAAAACAAGAATCTTATCAACATGTAGTTATGTTTATCACAATATAATCAATACTAGCAACCCTAGAAAATATATAAGCTCATCTATTCCGCAATCTCCTAATTCTACCTAAAAGAATAAGCTCTCTATAGGATTCTATTCATGTGAACAACCTAGAATAAGTTCTCCAGATATAATTCACTTGAATGTTATGGGTTCCATGCGATAGGTTACTCCTAGCGACAAATTCATAAGCTCGATTCATCAACTAACGTCAATCAACACTTGTGAATACTTAACAAAATCCCTTCGTCAATATCCACATATTACTACTTGTATCAAGAATCCCTAGACAATTACACGGATCAAAGAATTCTCAATTAGCAATAGAATTATCCACCAAGCATTCAATTTTGAACTTGAATGAATAATCAACACTTCATAAATACTTTAAGCATAGTAAAGATCAAACAATAAGAGATATTTTGCAAGAGAACAAACTATTATTCATGTAAACTCGAGTTCATGTTTGGACGTCAAAATCTTCCTCAATCAAACAAGGGATTAGCTACACATCATATTGGAGTTCATGAAAAGATAAAAATTAAATACTTCAAACAAATGGACAACAGAAATATCAAACCAATCAGCAACCAAGAACTTATGGTGCTGATATGAAGTAATCCCTTGCTGCTGATTCTTGCGTAGGGATTCAGGGCCTTCTGTCCTTGCTGGTGTGCGGACTGGTGATAGTTGGAACAACAACTGGTGGTTGTATGGAGCGCAGGTGGTAGTGGTGGTAATAGAATGGTGGTGGCGATGTAGATGTTGTTGCTGTTGTAGCCAAGAAGTGATGTTGCTGATAGTATGGGAGAGAACTGAGGACTGATGATAGTTGTGCAGATGTGATGATGGTGGTGGATGCAAGCGAACTGAGTTGGTAGAGGAATATGCAGGTGGTATGGGAGAGGAACAAAGCTCCTCCCTATGAGATGGAACAATCGCGGCGGTTTTCTGATGGTCGAGGGATATCTCTGTAGGTCTTTGTTCTTCTTCTTTTAAAGCTGTAATTTCTTGCTCCAAACTTCAATACGAATTCCCCACTTTCCTTATTCAAATCCAGTCTTCAATCTGCCCCGTTGAACCATAACAACCAACGACAGCCACCCACTTTTCTTCCTGTCTTTGCGGCCTTAAACTCTTTCCGTGTCCTGTTGGCTTCCAATTCATAGCCTAATCCGTCTGAATTAGCCACTAGAACCATGGCTTAGCCACTGGCAAACTTGGTTCAACACAGCTTTAATTTGTGAAGGACTGACTATTCAGACCTTTTATCGAACACATTGGACGCACTGACTGATGCTGGCTAAGATTAGTAAGTTCTGATCTTCCAACCCTTTCAATAACTCCTTCCCTGCAACATTTAATCATTCACACACAAACCCATTGCGTCTTACCCTTCCAAGAATAAAAATCAGTCCATAAAATCTTCTGTACACAACCAATAAACCATGGCAGTGACAGATTTCAATTTCAGCAAATTCTCCTCTGTTTCTGGCTCCGACTAAACTCAGTTAAGTGAGTATTTCAAAATCCCCTGATCTGCTCCTCCTTCCCTGTAGTCTCGATCAAGAACTGAACTCAAACCACCATACCCATTTCCTGATGTACTCGTCTTTCTGCAATTTCTTGCTCTCAAGCTGAACCCCAAAACTGGTTTATACCCAAGCTCCACTTCCCCCTCGTGTCTGTCTTGTATTGAACCTCTCCTTAACCCTTGGCAGACACCCATCTCCAAACTACCACTGAACCCAAGGCTTGGTCGATTACAGACCTGGCAGTGGACTGGTTGTTGTAGAGAATATACGGTAGAGAAAAACAACTGAATTTCTGGTCGTGTTTAGCTTCAGGTATAAACAAAGAAATAACAACCCTGATCCACTCCACGTCTGTGTTTAATAGTTCTAATTCAAATATATGGCAGATGCCCTGAGAAGGAGTACACGGGTGCTCCAGTAGTTATTTTGAAACCCAAATGGCTGCTCTAGGTGTTGTATAAGGCTGCTTCAAATGTTGCACAAATGATGCCTTGAGCTCCTAATTCTTTTCCTTCTTGTAACATAACTCCAAAATAGCTGCGAAATGCAAACGAAGCGTAAAACGCAACTAATACATAATAATTAACAAAAGAAAGCATATTCAATAGATATATAGAGAGGTGTTATAAACACCTGTCATCGAGAAAATATTCTTGATAGGTTTGACACCTCATCAATATTACACTAGATGATGCCAAGAGGTGTAACAAAACATGCATGGTTGGGAATACCTTGCATAGGGTTATTGGTATATTGAAAGTGTCAATGATAACTAATTCTAATGTTTAATTGAATAAAATGTGAAGTGATGGATGATGAAACTTGACTAGTTTTCTCTGTTGATAATTCACTACCCTCTTCCCACAATGTATCACACCACTCCATGAGGACTGAACTTGTGCTTATCATTGTGCACTTTTAAAATATTTGTTGGAACATATGAACTAATTAGTTAGATTGATACCCCATCAAACCCCTTATTCAATGTTATCATTAAACCAATTTGTTCTTCTTCGAGATAAAAAAAATATTGATCCTTCCCAATAAGCCTGCCAGAGATTGTAATTTGGAAAGTTTTGTTGCACGCGACGTTATGGCAGGTCTGGAAAGAAAGAAACAATCGGGTGTTCTCTAACAAGTCGCAAACTAAGGATCAAGTGGTATACAATATTAAGGCTAGTGTCTTTTCCTGGTTGAAGGTCTTTCATCCAGAGGTCTCGTATCCTTTTGTGGACTGGTTGTTTAACTGGGACAATCTCTTTATCCAGCAACCTCCGTAGTTTTTTTTTTACTTTCTGTATATTATGCTCTTAATGATCTTTGATCACTGGGCACCTTTGTATTTTTTGTACAGTTAGTTTCTGTTTTCAATACAATCCTATTTCAAAAAAAAAAAAAAAAAATTATTGAAACAAGTAAAACCGAAAATCTGCATCTAGGCAAACTGATTGGTAATCAATTGAGTTACCTCGATCTATGAACTTTGATCATAAGTAACCAGAGACCCTTAAAAAAAAAGCGTATCAACGAAATCGCAACTTCTCACAAATTTTTTTATTTTGACAAAACTCAAAGTAAAAAGAACAAAATGTGGTACAAATATCTACATAGTATATAGGCCCAACTCTAAAGAGGGACGGTCAGCCCAAGCTCAAGCTCCACATCCAATAATTAAAAGAATCTAGAACGTGTATTTAACTTAACTAACTTGCATCTCGCGAACCACCAGATAATGAAGAGGCTTGTCCTCATGATCCCTATAAATATACCTCTTAGCTTCCAAGCTAAAGGTCGAGGCCTGATAAGAAAATCCTTGGTTATGTTTGAGTGTATTTTGTCAAATTAATTCAACTACAAAAAAAAAATAGCGATGATAAAAATAAAAATCACCTAATCAATGCAATAAAATGTAAATAAAATTGTTTGTTATCACCAGAACTACCATATCCATCAAGAACAACAGGGTGGATCAAACATAATTGACAATTGTAAAATGCGCCACTATGAAATTCATTAAATTTCATCCACTGCTCATCCTTGAACTTTGTACTCTGTAGAAGGGTATTTAAAGTGAAACTGGCACAATATTTTTTTTCCTCTAACAATGCTTTAGCATTTTTGAACTAGCATATTTCAAGCTGTTAGATGAACTAATCGAACGATGTTTCCATTTGCAGATGTCATTGTAGTACAGTGGTAAAACCGTTGGGTGATTAAACCTGCGACCTGAGTTTCGAAACTCGTGTGAATTGGGGTGGGGGATTTTACTTTATTTCTTTGCCTAGCTACCTGGGTTTGTAGGTAGTGGGTTTCGGTCCTTAAGACCTCATGTTTTAGTGAGCCCAACTTTAAATTTCAAATTTGAAGCCCAACTTCTTTCTAGTCCTCCACCAATAATACAAGTAATCTTCTAAACTTTCATTAAAAAATCCATTGATTCATTCATTTAAGTAAGTAATTAATCGCAAAACGAAGTAAGAGTGTGAAAACAACTAATCCTTCCTCCTGTTTT
>JAJJMA010162051.1:0-10850 GCA_023529015.1 Papaver nudicaule | reverse complement strand
CAACGAAGTTTTCAGCATATTTTTCAGTTTTTATCGGTTATTTTTACCATTTTTAGTTCATTTCGAAAATCGCCCAATAATCTTTGTTTTCTAATAAAATAAACGTTTTTGGAAAACTAGATCTGTATCCTGAGGGACTCACACCATTTTTTAGTGGATAAAAGTGACCCTAAGGAGAGAAATTTTCTTAACCTGAAAAGTAACAAGCAAAAAGGAAGGCACGCCAAGTCGCGTACGGTGTATATTTTCGTTCTATCAACGAAGGATTTGTTTAAACGTTTTCAGCGGATTTTGCCATAGGATCCCAAGAGGACTCCTTTTCCCTTTTCCTTAAAAGACAAACCAACTTTACTTTCTAACACGTACGGCAGTACGAGGAAACGTTTCCTCCCAAGGCATTGTAAATTTCAGGGGTGTAGCAGAGATTTCGAAAAACAGAGGATAGGCATGGGCACCAAGGAGCATAAAGACAGAAGCGACGGAGGAAACAAGACATCTCTGGGAGAAATCCTGCGCTGCGAAAGAAGAAAGACTGAAGACGGACGGATGAATCGGACGAAAGCTTTAAGCCAGGAAAGGCCCGAGATACGAAGATATGATTTTGGAGATGAGCGAGCCACGAGAAGACGACCAGGAGGAACGAAGAAATGACGGACACAATTTCATTAGCGAAGAAAGCAGCCATGAAAGGGAGGCCACGAGCAAGGAAAAGGTAATATCCCAAAAGAGGCACGGAGAAAACCATGATATTATAGCCCAAACGGAGGAGAAATGCCCAAGCGGCTTGCATTGCTTAAAATTTGACATAATCAAGGCCTCGGTGTTCACCTTGGAAGTAAAAATCCATGGGGATACCAACGAAGGAGAATTAATCATGACTCGAAAAAGAAGCCAAGCCCAAAAGGAAAAGGAGAAAGACGCACCACCTAACGGCTGCAAAGCCATCACGAAGATGAAGAACAGGCGGATTGCAGAGAAGTACCAGCAAGGAGAAAAGACAAAAAAGTGCAAGAGACAAAAAGAATGGAGAAGGCACCAGCGGCAAGAAAAGGAAGACGGAAGCGTCATACACGGTCCACACACTAAAGCCATCGGAGATATTACAAAAGGAGGGTGGTAGAAGCGACTTCGCTTACCCCTCCACGAGGGGGAAGCAAAAGGAGGAGAAAGCATTTCACAAAGATCACTGTGAGTATCACCAGACGCAGGGGCACGGCACTGATCATTGTCAGTATCTACGTAGCACCATCGAGGGATACATAGGCCGAAGAGAATTTGGTCAGTATGTGACCGTCCCAAGGAGATATTTTGTCCAAAACACGAGCGAGAGATATTGTGAAACAGGAGACGACACGATAAACTTATCCATGCCGAAGAATGTGGAGCACGAAGGAGATCAAACTAGTGCGGCGCCACTAGTTGTGACAATGACGATCCACGAACGAAGCACCACGAAGGTGCTCATCGACGAAGGAAGCTCACACAATGTCCTGTTTTATGAACAGTTCCTACAAATGGGGCTCAGAGACGAATATATGGGCCCAACAATGGCGTATATTTACGATGCCTATGGAGTGACGATGGCGCCCAAAGGAGAAATAATATTACAGGTGGAGATTGGGCCTGTAAAGACCCAAACAAAGTTCTTTATTATTGATTCACCAACCCCATACCATGCAATATTGGGGGAAGGATGGATTCACGAAGTCGGCGGAGAAGTATCGAAATGTCGACTGAACATGAAGTTCCCGACGGCGTACGGAGAAATGCAAATTTGGAGAGAAACTTTGTTTTAATCCAGGAAGCAAAAAAGATCTTACAAGGAGCAGAAGGAGACGGCAACATGAAGGGCGACATGAATAATAAAAGGGCAATGATAAGGAGATTAAAGCCACAACAAAGGGAGATACCATGCGGATACAAAGGCGACAGCAGACCACGGACGCTCGGACTACAATAATAGACATTTTTAGGGGAATCTCCAATAATAGACATTTTTAGGGGTGATTGCAACACCATACAAAAAAAATAGCAAGAAGCGCAACAGAACAATTGCCATAGACAAGGAGCATACATGCCGTACACAGGTCATCTCTAGGATCCTCATTAATATGTATGAGGCGAAAAGTAAGAATCCTGATGATAGAGATACTCACATGTCGTAAACAGCGGGAAAGCCTATTTCCCGGACTGTTATCCTAGATCCCCTCTGGCCAAGGGTGGTCGAAAGGTAGGGTCAGTCCAAGAAAACATGGGTAAACACACTTACCTGAGGGTAGTAAAATCCTATCAATTTTGGGTAAACACACTTACCCAGAGGTAATCGCACTTATCTCAGGGTTAAAACAATAGCCTTAAGTTGTGGAGAACATTCAAAAATACCAAGATACTGAAACAAACAGGTTATATAAAGAAGAGAAGTATCCTGGTGAGCGAGGCCATCCTCGTCACCCACACCCAAGAAAAGTTAAACGAGAAGGAACGGAGCCATCTCCGCCCTACCAACAAAAAATCCAAACATCCACAGTAGCAGCTAAGCAGAAATGAAAACAAGTTAGAGACGAGGTCACCCTCGTCCCAGAAAGATTAAGGTAAATACAAGTGAGCGGGGCCATCCTCGTCACCATCGGTGAGAATAAAAAGGAAAAAAAAACTAAACTTCAGGTACTTCGGCGCGGGGAAAACTTGACCCAAGAGTTGGGTACAAGGCATTGAAATGATTCTCAGCACCAACAAATGTACTATTAATAAACTCGGTGGACTCCTGAGCGTACTGGCGGATACGATGTTCAGCACGAGCAGCGGCTTGATCATTTACACTTGCTTCAAGGGTACTAAGTTGTTCACGAAGACGGTCAGACTCATTCACCAAGTATTCTTCACGAGTGCCGAAGGAAGCAATGGCAGCATCTCTCTCTGTAACCAAGCCTTCAGCTGTTGTAACCCTCTGGGAAAGATTACCCACTTGGGTCTGCAACTTATGAATCTGCTCCTCCAAACCTGCAAGCAGAGATAATGAGATGTTATGAGGACTCAATCAAGGAGAAGAAAGATAATAAGAAGACAATCATAACGCATTCCCTAAGCTACCTTGGGCATGACTCTGGGATAATTCAAGATTATGCTCAGCATCGATACGTTGAGAATCAACCCGGGAAAATTCTTCGGTTAATTGATCATACTTATTTTCTATGGTATTTAACGAAGATTGAAGCAATTCAACATCAGATTTCAAAGAACGATTAGTCACATCAAGACTATGCACCCGCTCAGAAAATTCCCTAACAACGGAAACCGAAACAGTGGCAGGCTGAGAAGAAGAAGAGCCATCCCCATTCACTTTTTATTCCAACTCTTTCACCTTAATATACAATGAATTCCTCTCTGCAGCATCCTTCACCCATTTTTTCCACATTTCCTCCAAATCTTGTCAGGCATCAGCATTTTGCTTCTTTTGAAGAGCAGCATGTTGTTCCATTGTATTCATATCCCCTTTCAACCTTGTAATGATCTCATCTTTTAACCTAAGGGAAGCCTGAAGATTATCTATTTCTGCCACCATCTCAGCAGCATGAAAACGAAAAGTCTCTAGCTCGGTTTCAAGACCGCGGTTAAGGGCCAAGTATTTATCCTTCTTTATCTCAACATGCCAGAGATCATGACGGAATCTATCGCGTTCAGCACGAAGGTCTTCGAAGAAGAAAATTAGAAATAGGAGATGAGAACGAATATTCAATCCTCATGCAAGAATATACATACAAGCAAAGCAGAGAAATACAGACAGAAAAGAAAGAAGATCAAGCTTACCCACAAATTTTTGTATCTCCTGGGTTAGCGCGCAATCGGCCGAGGTTTGAGCTTTCTGGGCATTTTCCTTGTCAGCTTGGGCGTCACTCAAGATCTTCTTCAAATCCACCAGCTCTTTCTCCAGCTCAGTCACCCTAGCGGACGATGTAGTACCTTGTTGAGAATACTGCAACTCGTTGAACTTCTTAACAACACTATCACGATCAGAAACAATATGAGCAACATAGGCTTCAAGTTGTGCACACTTAGCTGGATAAAACTCCAACAGCGGGGCAGCACTTCGTACATATTGAGACAACTACAGGCAGAAGGGAAATTATAAGATGCAAGTTCGGGGAACCAAGAAGAATCATGTCAACATCAACAAGGAAAGAAACTTACCGCATACAGATTCAACTCCGGGAGAGAGCCGGAGTACTGCTTCACTATTTCCTGGGCTTTCTCCAACGTAGGAACTTGACCCACATCAAGGGGATAAGAAGGGTCCAAAAAGAAATCCCGCACCTTTTCCAATTGAGACTCCAAGGTCCTCTCCAACTGCGATTTCTCCTCGGGACCCACCAGCAAAGCATTCGCAGAAGAAACATGCGACGAAGGTCTCAAACAATGTGCAAACAACACCTCGTTTGACTCCATCAGAAGCGGGGATTTACCAGCCGAAGATATAGCCGCAGGGGCATGAGGAACTATCTTGAACAACGAAGAAACACCCAAACCACCACTAAAGGGAGTAACGGGAATGACAGAGGAGGTACTGGTGCTCAGCAATGGAGAAATGCCAATTGTACCACGGGGAGTAGAACCCGTCCAAGATATATGAGGAAGACTGCGCAGCGGAGAGCCAAACAACGGAGTATGTACCACACCAGAAGACGAAGTAGGTATACCAGCCAACGGAGTATGATGCAAAGGACTACTCATACTTCCGTCAACTTTACTTTTCTTTTTCTCATTCTCAGAGGTTAAGTCAATAGGCTGGTCAGCATTATCCAGTACCAACAAAAGCATCACCACTACCCCCCAATACTACCATCATTTTTTCGCTTCCTAGAGTTAACATCAACATCAATGCCTCTACCGTACGAATGCTTAGACGATGCACTTTCATCATCATCACTATCATTTTCCTCCTTCAAAGACAACAACAGCCTTTTTCTCGTTACCAGTACCATCAGCAAGGTCATCCTCCAACAGTTCGTTGGGAGGGCTACCACCAGTACTTTGCTCTTCTTCTTCACCAACCTTCTTCTTCAAAGAATGTTTATTCGGCTGCGATAACATGTAACGTTGTCAAAACTATGGCTTTGAGGGGAAAGCACGGTCAAACACAAAAAATTCAGAATCAAAATCAAAACCATACCTTTGACAACGAAGTAGAATCATCTTCTTTCCCCGAGGTAGATACACCGCCTTTGTCAGCTTTAGCCTTCCTCTTCCTAGACACAGTGGCAGACTCCTTGTTAAGCATCCAAGCAATAAAGTTGCGATACTGCGGGGGAAGATCAGACAAAGACCTCGACACTCTATTCCCCGAAGCATCAATATTAAAACCAGCGAACCAAGGGCCAACGAGTTTCAGAGGAGTTCGCATCCACCTTCGGTCATGATCAAGACGAATTCTCTCTTCGATCGGGAAGATATCATTAGTACCAGGAATCTTAGTACGGTTAACATCATCACTGTCAGGCAGCAACGAAGGGATTTCCGAATTTCTAAGACGACGAGGGCCAACACCCCACGGCAGATAGTTTGTGGCTTAAATAGCATCACCCCACTTTGCATTAAAATTGGCAGGAGTATAACGCGAAGGATCGTCACTAACAGGAGGATCGAAAGGATTGTAACAGCTTATCCTTGATTTACCTTTGCTACGAAGCCAACACTCATGAAGAAGTCTAAGGAAATTTCCACTATATTGAAAGATTCCTCGAATAAAGCTTTTTGAGGGAATTTGGCGATTCGACAGCACATCAAAGTAAAAGAGATCATCAGGATTGAACAAAGGAACAATTAACCCAGCAGCAAGTTGACTTACCGTGATGAGAAGAGAGTGTTCTCATCAAAGGGGAAACAGGCAATCAGATGCTCGGTCAGAACATTTGTTTCTCCATAGTATTCAATTTCGAAACCTCGAGAGAATAGGTGCTTTTGATCTCCTCAAGAAGTATGTGACGATAACTCTCTGCGTCCGAAGGTTCAAGCCTCGATACTTCGTAATGAGGGGTACTGGTGTCAGCCCTTCAACCGAGGCTGCAGGGGACGAAGTATCTGATCTAGACTTCGAGGCCTTGGATTTCTTTCTCGTCATGATTCTGAGAAGGCAAGACAAAAGATAAAGGTGCAGAAAAAGTAAGAACATGCATGAAAGACTGTTGATGTTGGTTTTTGGCGAGGAGGTCACAGGAGTAATTTCGCATCAATTTCTGGCGTCCTGGAATAACTCGAGATAAGGTATGAATTTATTTTATAATAGGGATAAGATATGTAAATTACCATTAGCTGTATTTTGATATCTCACGACCCTAGCCTAGTAGCATGGTCCATATCCCTAGCCTATACGTAAAAATACCTACGCATGCGCATTAGCCTAGCCCATGCTCGAGCCAAACCCTAGGCAATTCACGCCATAAGCATTTGGATATGCACGGCCATTCCTTGGCCTGATTGTGGGTATCCGCGGCCATGCCTTGGCATAGTTTTGGATGCCCACGCCATTAGCTTGGCATAGCTTTGGGTATCCACGACATTAGCTTGCCCTGATTTTGGAAGCCCACATCATTGGCTTGGCCTAGCTTTGGATGCCCATGCCATTAGCTTGGCTTAACTTTGGGTATCCACATCTTTTGCCTCGCCTAACCCTTGGAGGCTGATAGGTGCCTTAAAACACCTATTCAAGAGTACCTTAATCATACACTTATGTCTAGCTAATGCCTCATAAATTGGTTATTTAACGTTGTTTTCTATTTTTGCAGGTACAATATCTTTGTAGTCGTAAAACAAAACAAAAAGAATGAAATTAAACTCATGACAACAAACTGGAGTCAAGAGTTGCGTAATGGGTCATAAGCCTGCTGGAAGTCATCTAATGGGCTTAGCATTTGTCCGATTTGCAAGAAGGAAGCCTGATTAGTTAGTAGATTCACACAAGGAAAGCACACGTGTGGTGCTAGTGGAGCTCTGTTACGGAGCACCAGATATAACTACTCAGGGCCACCACCCTTTCCTTTCAAATTCAAATCCAAGTCGCTGTACAGAAGAACATTTCAGTTGTGGTTAGACAGTAGAGTCACTGCTCAGTCCCAGGCCATGGTTCGAGCACAAGGGTCAGTACCAGGGTTAGAAGGACTCGACAAGGCAAGAGAAGAATGGTGAAGCCAGGGTTCGAGTTGGCTGGGTTTTAGACACGGGAGAAGAAGTTTGCTAGAAAACCAGAGAAAGAAGAACAGAGTTGGACCGAGATGACAGGGGGAAAGAAGATGACTGCCATGGTTCGTATGATGATTTCCGAGATTAAAGAGAGGTTTTTGAAGATGAGAAGAACAACTGAAGAATGGGTCTCAGTCTGATTTGGGATCGCAGCAAAGAAACAGTGAAAGAACACCATCTCTGCTATGTTTCATGGTTGTTGTTTGATGAGTTTAAGGATGCGATTTCAGAGCTGTAAATGGAATGAATGCTAGATTTCTGTGTGTGTGTGAATGAACTTTACAGGGAAGGAGATTTCTGCGGCCAGAGAAACAAAGAAAGCTCTGCTTGAATCAATATCAGTACACGCACACAGTGTGTTTGCTTTAATGCCTGAATCAAACTCAGTTTGCACCAGTTCCACATCTCCCTGAACCGAGTTCTTGCCGTCAGTAACCAGGGTTCTGGCTCATCTTATGATTCTGGTGTGTGTCAGAGAAGAAAACAAGAGAAGATTCAGAAGTTAATGACAGAGATTAGAGGTCGGGACTGTGATGATTGAGGTGCAATGCAGTTCTGTTGCAGCTGGTGAACTAAACAGGTTTGCCATTAGTTAGGCCATGGATCCAGTGAGTGTTTGCCGAGGGTCTGTACATGGTTTTGAAGCCAACTGGGTGAGGGTTCAGGAAAGAAGTGAAGGCAAGAAAACAACAGGCATTGGGGTCAGTTTATGGCCAGAGTTACAGAGAAAGAGGGAGAGTTCCTGCTGTTGCTGCATAAGTTCACAACTACCGAGTCAAGACCAATTGCTACATCAAGTCTCACTTTCGGCTAATGAATAGGCTCGACACTTTGGGTTCAGAATTTTGAATGGGAAACAAAGATTGGGTTCGTATGCAAAGGAGGAGCAGATCACAGGAAAAGGAAAATGGGTCGAAGTTTTGGACTGTTAAGCTACAGAAGGTTTATTGAACTGAGCTATGACCACCGGTTAGCCATTAGTTTTAGCCAGAGTTTGGTTGCGAGAAATCAGTCAAGGAAGGAGTTTCCAAGCCGAGAAAACAGAGAAAAGAGGAGCTGAGGCCGTCAGATTCTTGTGATGAATGGTGGTCAGTTATGGGTTATTTTTGGCAGTTTAGTTTGTTTAGGAAACTGGAGTTTGTTTGGGATAGAAGTCGGCAGGAAAAGAGAGATATATAACAAGGACTCGACAGACAAAGAAATCATCTTTTTCTACACTTTTTAGGGCAGCAGTTGGAGAGGCGGAAAGGAGGGGCAGAGAACTTCTAGGGCAGAGTTTTGGAGGCACAACAACAACAGTTTGGAGGCGCAGGAGAACTCCACGGATTACTGAGTTTGCATTATCGTATCAACTTTGAGTTTTAACAACTTATTTTCTCTCAAAGATTATGTTTTCTTTTAAAAACATGAGTTGCTAGTTTTCTCTACTGATTGGGGAGGATTTCAAAACTCCCAAGACATGAGATTTTAATCAATTTATGCAAGTTAATCTTTCAATATTCTTGTTTTGTTGATTGTCTTTTACTATGATTATGACCATGGATTGTTTTCTAGTTGTTCAAGTGGCCAATTGAATACCTTGTATGCAATTCTAATGCTAGTTTAGAAAACTCTAATCCGTAATTGTTAGAGTAATCTTAACATAAGTAGTAAAACATTATTTGTTGCAATGGGATGTTGTGGACAATAGTGTGTAATAGACAACCCTAAGTTAACATGCCGAACTTGTGAGCATGTGGTTAGGATCAACCCGATTCATAGAGAATATCGGTTAATTACGTTATACTTTGAGAACTTATTCAAAGTGGCCTAATTGGCTAGAAACGAGTAGAGAACTTATTCTACGAAGTGACCTTGGAATCTATTAGACTAGTTGAACTTGTAACTTGTCTAGGGTTGTTAACAATCGAAATTATTGAAGATTACACTTGTATGATTAATATTATTCATGCTTGGTGGTGGAGAATGAATCTTTGATCAATGCCTTTATCATAATTTGAATCACAAATTTACTATTTTCTGAATTTTTGTTTAAACAACAACAATCCCAATTCTCATAACAACTTGAACTCACACCTCCCTGTGGATTCGAACTCGACTTACCTCACTACTTCTTTATTGAAATTGTGTTATAGTTGAGATCATATTATTGATTGGTTTGACAAACCATCAGAGGCCCACGACCACTCCTTGCCCTAGTTGTTGGATGTTCACGGCCACCCCTTGGCCTGATTTTAGGTGTTCATGCAATACCTAAGCCTAATCCTTATCCTCACGCAATGCCTAAGCCTAATCCTTATCCACGGCAATGCCTAAGCTTAATCCCTTATCCTAATGCTCGCGCCCCCTTCCCTTGGAGGCCCATGGCCAATCCCTTCCTTAGCTTTTGGATATCCATGCCTTTAGCTCGCCCTAGTTTTGGATATCCATACCTTTAGCTTGCCTTGGGTGCCCACGCCACCTCCTTGACCTGATTTTGGGTACCCACGCCTAGGGCCGGCCCTGAGATTTGGATGCCCCGAAGAATCAATAAAAATGTTGCCCCAACCTGTATAAACTCACTCCAAATTAAGCATAAGTCAATCAAATTAAGGATAAATGCAGTCTCATACACAACTTTAAAATTCCCATTGCATGACGAGCGACGGAACCCGGCTAAAAATTATTTTACAAAGTATAGTATGAATGTAGAAAAATATATGGCGGCCGTAAGCCGCCCAAAATTTTTTGACGTTTTTTTAAGGGGAAAAAAAACTATATTTGAAAGATTTTGCACTGCAATATTAATTTTGGGTGGATTATTATAAAAAATTAATTTTTTAAAGGGTTAAAATGAAATTATTTCAAGTTTTGAATAATTATTTTAGGTTTTATTTAAATTTGGGGGGCTAAAAAGACTTAGCTAAATTAGGCTGGCCCAGTAGCCTTTTGGGGGGCTACACCCACCCGTAGCCCCCCTACTTCCGTCCCTCACAACAATAATTAAAATTAAAACTAAGAAAAATAGAAATCAAATTAGATGTACAGGTTCGGTGGTTAATGCTTTAATCGAATGCTGCAAGGTTTGCGGTTCAAATCTCTTTGTTATCATTTTTGTTGGCCTTTCATAAAACAGTAAAACACCCTTAGCATGAAAATGGGCTTTGCTGCCCCCTTTGGTTTGCTGCCCCAAAGCTAGACTTTGACTACTTGTGCTCAGGGCCGGCCCTGCCCACGCCATTAGATTGGCTTAACTTTGGGTATCCACATCTTTCCCTCGCCTAATTTATGGGGGCCTTATGGCTTTCCCTTGGAGGTCCATGGCCGTCTTCTCTCTCACGGCTATCTTTGCTCCCTTGGAGCTAGAGTATCTCTTTTCCTAGACTCCCCTCTATTTATGGGTCCCACTGATCCAAATCCTAGAGGATTATGGATTTTATTGAGTCCATAATACTCTAGTTTCCTAATCGAGCTCGGAAATCTGACAGCTCACGTATTTCTTCAATGCACGATTTTTACAGCCCAATCCGTGAACAATTAGGAGGCACTTCCTTCACGAAAGTTTTTCCTCTGTGAGTTCCCTACAACATACTAAAAATTCGGAATTTTATCAAATATAGACTGGCCTGGGCGATTTT
>JAJJMA010162032.1:0-14291 GCA_023529015.1 Papaver nudicaule | reverse complement strand
TCGGCACAAGAAGAATTATGGGATTCATTGTCAGTCATCTTGATCTTTCAGTCTACAGAATACTGTGTTTATGGGAGAGGAAGAGCAAACTCAAGAGGAGAAAAGCAAGTTTCAAATTAAAAAAAAATTTTGCGTGAGGATATATATATATATATATATATCACACACGGTTTTGGGAGAATCCTGACCTAATTGGGATTCTCTGGGCGTTGCTTGAGTGGGGTTGATCTTTAGGCCCCGTTTGGACTCCATGTTCGTGGATAAAGGCTTCTATATGGATGCGGCTGGTCCATCAACTTATGCTCACCCTGGAACACTCACGGTTCCATGCTGCGCGGGGGACTTAATGTTGATGGTGGTTTTTGGCGAGGAGGTCACAGGAGTAATTTCGCATCAATTTCTGGCATCCTGGAATAACTCGAGACAAGGTACGAATTTATTTTTACAATAGGGATATGATATTTAATTACCATTAGTTGTATTTGATATCTCACGACCCTAGCCTAGTAGCATGGTCAATATCCCTGGCCTACACGTAAAAATGCATATGCATGCGCATTAGCCTAGCTCGTGCCACTAGCCTCTTGGATGCCCACGCCACCTCCTTGGCCTAACCTTGGATATCCACGCCCTTAGCTTGCCCTAACCTTGGATATCCACGTCCATTAGCTTGCCTTGGCACTTGGGTGCCCACGCCACCTCCTTGGCCTAATTTTGGATGCCCACGGCCATCCCTGCCTTAGCCTTTGGATATCCACGCCATTAGCTTGCCCTAACTTTGGATATCCACGTCCATTAGCTTGTCTTGGCATTTGGATGTCCACGGCCACTCCTTGGCCTGATTTTTGGATGCCCACGGCCATCCTTGCCTTTAGTCTTTGGGTATCCACGTCTATAACATGGCTTTATCTTTGGATGCCCACGGCATCACTCTTGCTTAACTTCTTGGGGGCCTTGCGCCACCCCTTGCCTAGTCTTTGGATGCCCACGCATCCCTCTTGCTTGGTCTTTGGGTACCCACGCATCTCCCCTCGCCTAATCTCTTGGACGCCCCACGGCCATGCCCTAGCTTACTCTTTGGAGCCCCATGGTCATGCCTTGGCCAAACTCTTGGAGGCCCAAGGCCATGCCTTGGCCAAAGATTTGGAGGCCTTATGGCTATGCTTAGCCTAATTCATGGGGGCCTTATGGCTGTCCCTCGCCTAATTTATGGAGGCCTTATGGCTTTCTCTCGCTTGTACTCATGGAGGTCCATGGCCGTCCTCTCCCTCACGACTATCTTTGCTCTCTTAGAGCTAGAGTATATCTTTCCCTAGCCTCCCCTCTATTTATGGGTCCCACTGATCCAAGTCCTAGAGGATTATGGATTTTATTGAGTCCATAATACTCTAGTTTCCTAATCAAATTCGGAAATCTGGAAGATTACGAATTTCCTTGAAGGACGATTTTTACAGCCCAATCCGTAAACAATTAGGGGGCGCTTCCTTCATGAAAGTTTTTCCTCTGTGAGTTCCCTATAACATACTAAAATTTCGGTATTTTATCGAATATGGGCTGGCCTGGGTGATTTTATGAATGGACGACGTGCAAGCTGTCTAGAAATCTGAAAATAACGTAATGTTATGGCTTATCCTTTTACATCCTATATCTAACTTCCTAATAGGATTATTATGCTATGCAACATGGATTATTATTATTATTGTGGCCTATCTTTAGGTCTTGGATTGGCAATGCTTATGCATTCTTGATGATGGCTACGCTGTGATAGCATCATTCGTCTGTTTTCCTGATTATGGACTTGCTTCTATAAATCAGTGCTATAATTCTTAATCATGGCTCATGGCTATGACTTATATTATTTTGGACATTCATATGTCTTCATTACTCAGAGAATTGGTGCATTACATGTCACAAACCAATTTCTCATATTTATGGCAAATCGAAAGTCGTATATACTTGATTATTGCCACAGAGAGTTGCTGAAATCCTCTCAGTATAAATGGCGGTTGCATAACTCAATCCTTAGACTTATCTCATTGGTTTAAATGGCGATTGCCCGGGTCAATCCTTAGACCAAATCTAAAAGAGATATACAAGCTTATCGCTTAATCTCTATCTTTACGCAAAGTCCTGAGTTTACCAGTAATTGGTACGACTTGCACCTAGTCATCTTTGACTTAACAAATATTTAACAAATCTTACGAGAATCAAGTTAGTTACATGGGGGATATTCTTTAGGGTTTTGGTTTGGCGGTCTACGGCACGTGTGATTGCAACGGCTCAATCACTCAACGGGAAAGACACTAAGTCGTGTGAAAGTTGCTGGAAAGATGGGATAAGGTAGTGGGTTGTTAGTCTTCCCTATTATTAGGCGCTCTTAACAACTGACCCCACTCACTCCTCACTCCCACTCTTTCACTTCTTACGAGATCAGTTGGAATTCTATTGTTATAAATAGGTCACTCGACCAGTTTGGAAACACAACAACAACACGAACAGACAAGTTCAACAGTTTAATTCAGTGCAAGTATAATCAATCTGTCTTATCGATAATTGATTAACTCTTCTCATTCAGCATTCAACATCTAGTGAGAACTGAATATCCATTCTTTTTTAGCAATTTAATCATCAACATCACAGAAATTATAGTAATTCTCTAATCTCATCTTTCTCTGCTTCCCTCCCTAAACCAACCCTATATCCTCTTATTGTAACTGAAGCAATACTCGAACAACCATTTCTTGGTTTAGGCGAGTCTTGTTCGATCTTGATCTCTCGAATACCATTACAACTTCTTATTACATCATCACACTTCACACTTTACCCCTCAGATTCTCTTTATTGTTTTCCACCTAAAACAGATAGCGAATATGGTGGTGGTGTCGAAGAAGAACAAGGGAGTACGAATTTGCATCGACTTCAGCGACCTCAACATGCATGTCCAAAGAATAGTTTTCCGCTGCCAAGTATTGATCAAACAGTAGACGCCACGTCAGGGCATGAGCTGCTGTCATTTATGGATGGTTACTCAGGGTATAACCAAATACCTTTAGCGGAGGAAGACCAAAAGCATACCGCCTTCTTCTCCACAAAAGGATTCTTTTGTTGTACTCGAATGCCCTTTGGACTAAAGAACGCTGGCGCCACATACCAAGAAATGGCAATGTTAGAAAAATGGATTGGAAAGACGATGGAGGTTTATGTGGACGACATGTTAGTGAAAAGCAAAAAGAAGCAAACTCATGTGCAGGATCTCAGAGAAATATTTAATCACATGCGCACCACCAAATTGAAAATAAACCCGGCGAAATGCGTATTTGGTGTAACTTCGGGGAAGTTCCTGGGGTATGTAGTCACGAAGAATGGAGTAGAGGCTGATCAAGCTAAAATCAAAGCAATTATAGATATGCCTTCGCCGGTGACAGTAAAAGATGTTATGCGACTCAATGGAACTTTGGCGTCACTAAATAGATTCATCTCGAGATTCTCAGACAAATGCAAATTATTTTTCCAGACACTGAAAAAAGGAGAAAAGTTCAACTGGACTGAGGCACATGAAGCTGCCTTTCAAGGTATTAAAAAGTACCTCGCTACTCTTTCAACGATTCAACCACCTGAGCATGGCGAAGAACTCAGAGTTTATCTCGCTGCAACATCATTCGCCATCAGTGCTGTGCTTGTAAGAACCAAGGGTAGAGACGCCTATTTACTATATTAGTAGAACATTGCAAGGAGCGGAAAATAATTATACCAAAATCGAGCAATTAATCTTGGCGTTAGTTTTCGCATCTCAGCGGTTGCGTCCATACTTTCATGCTCACCTGATTGTTGTTCTAACTAAAACTCCTATAGAATCAATCCTACACAGCTCTCAAAGAGTAGGGCGAATCACCAAATGGAACCAGCAAATTGAGCAATTTGGCGTCCAATATGAAATACGTACAGCACATCGGTCTCAAGTTATTGCAGATTTCCTCGCCGACTTTCCAATTGAAGAAGAAGAAGAAATAGAAGAAATCCCATTTTCGCTAGATGAACGAGAGAACGAGATGCCAGAACTACTAAAATGTAGTCATACAGGATGGGAGGTGTATGTTGATGGTTTATAAAATAAAGAAGGAAAAGGAATATGAATCGTTTTTACCTCGCCGAAAGGTGCCAGAATAGTCCACTCTTCCCAGCGACAAATAACGAGGCAGAATATGAAGCGGTTATACATTGCCATGAGGTTACTTATTGAAATGGGTATTAGCGACGTCAAATTAACGAGTGACTCTCAGCTGGTGATTAGGCAAATCTCTGGGCGATATCAAGCATCAGACCCTTCTCTGCAGAAGTATCTCAAACTTGCTAGGGAGTATGCCCGGGAGATTCCTGGTATCAAGTTCCGTCACATCTGCAGAAAGGATAATAGGCACGCTGATGCCTTGGCTTTTATTTCATCTATGACGACAAATCCTGATGTTACTTCAATAGCTATTGAAAGAGTGAAGCAATCTTCGGTGGAAGAACGAGAGCAAAGGGAGGTATTGGCAACAAGCACAGAAGAGTCAGCGGAAACAGATTGGAGAACGCCGATACGGTATTACTTGGATCGTCTTACGCTACCCGGAAAACAAATTTTAGCTAACCAAGTCATTAGCAGATCGGCGAACTATGAGCTTCGAGATGGAATTCTGTACCGCCGGTCATTCTCTGGACCGTTGTTGCGATGTGTATCAAGAGAACAAGGCAAGAAATTACTAGAATCAATCCATGAAGGAGATTGTGGAAATCACAGCGGCCAGAGAGCTTTAGCTTTGAAAGTAAGAATACAAGGGTATTATTGGCCTTGGATGAATAGTGATGCAAAAGAATATGCTCGTTGATGCAAACAATGTCAGTTGTATGGAAGAAGAATCAAAGCGCCTGCAACATCATTAAATTCAGTACTGAGCCCATGGCCCTTCGCCAAATGGGGCATTGACATCATTGGACCATTGACTCCAGGCTCAGGACAACGGAAATACATCATTGTGGCAACATATTATTTTACCAAATGGTGTGAGGCCAAAGCTATCAAAAAGAAGGCAGGACAGGAAGTATTCACATTCATTTGGGAGAATATATTTTGCAGATTCGGCGTACCGGCGGAAATATGTACTGATAATGGAAAAGAACTCGTTGGCGACAACATTAGAAAATTACTTGCTACTTACAACGTCAAACTAGGGAAGTAAACTCCATTATACCCTCAGAGTAATGGACAAGCGGAAGCCACCAACAAGACTATTGGAATGGGGCTGAAGAAAAGGGTGGAGAAGCACAAAAAAGCATGGTGCGAACATTTACATAATGTTTTGTGGTCTTACAGGACTACTGTCAGAGAAGCAACTGGAGCATCTCCTTTCCTACTTACTTTTGGCGCTGAAGCAGTACTCCCATCTGAAGTAATCCTACCAACTACAAGGCATGAGGCATGGGAGAAGAATCTAAATACCGACTTGATTCTAGCAAAGCTGGATGATTTAGAAGAACATCGGTTGATCGCCCTCACACATATGGAAAACTATCATCGCCGATTGTCAAGAGAATACAACAAGCGGGTGATCCCAAGGGAATATCAACCTGGCGAGTTGGTGCTACGAGAAATTCCCCCGTCTCAGCGAAAGGGATGTAGGAAGTTGGAACCAGTATGGGAAGGCCCTTATATAATCAAAAGAGTAGCTAGAAGCGGAGCATACGTGCTGATTGATGAACATGGCGTGGAGCTAGAACATCCTTGGAACGCCAAATTCATCAAGAAGTATTATCCTTGAAAGAAACAATGTAAAAATCTGAAGTCTTGGGCGGGCATAATACCCAAGAAATCTTATTAGCTTATGAAAAACAACAACGAATAAGATCCGGGGACGTAGGCTTGCTATTATGCGCCGAACCCCGTTAACAAGTCATAGTGTCATTTAATTTTTCGCTGGGTACTTTAACCACAGCGACAACCAAAGCCTAATGGCTTTGCTAAAATAGTAAAATCATAGTCCAAGAGTACAACACATTGAGGCAAAAATGCCAACCATCAGGCTACCAAGCCATTTACTGAGGCAAAAATGCCAAATATTGACAAGGCTATAAAGCCATATATTGAGGCAACATGCCATATATACAAAAAACCCTGATCAGGTACCAAGGCCAAGCGCCACCATTAAAAGCATAATGCCACTAATTTATAAAATTAATTGAAGCCAAAGGCTCTCATTTCAGAAGCATGAAAGCTTACTTGTTTCATTGAGTGAACAAGCTCCTTGTAATGGTAAGCCCGACCCAGGTTAGCTGTAAGGCAAGTCGTGTTACTTGTTGGTCTGTAAGTGTTTGGCGAATAAGACCCCACCGGCGGAAGCCACCGTAGCATCACTCCGGCGAGAGCCATTGTGTAGTCAGCCTACTGGGAAACCCAAACAACTTATAATAGATCGCCGACGGGCACAAGTAATAATTGTGGCTGGGGTGTTATCCTAGGCTCTGCATGAAATTGTTGGTGGTACAAGCACATGACTGCATTCAATGGCAGGTTAAGTCTTTGAAGACAAATATGAAAGTAGTACACCGAATCCACAAAAGGAAAATCATACATCAATAAAAATGGTGGAAAGCATAAAATCTACATTCTCATTACGATACTTAAAACGGTGGTGATGCAGTTCAATACAAAAAGAACAAAAATAAAACGGCAGAAATACAAAAAGATGTGTTGAAGGCTGCAAGAGGCTAGTTTGTTTTATCCCTTTCTTCATTGTTTCCCTTCTCTTCTTCATCTTCACCTCTTTCTTCTTCGTCTTCTTTTCCACTACCTGTTACTTCAGCACTTTGGGATTCATTTTTTGATTCATCTCCTTTTACTTCTTTTTCTTCATCGCCAGTTTGCTCTTCGCTTTCTTCTTTTTGCTCTGGTTCTTCATCTTCTTCTACTTCCTCTCTTCTTCATTTGCTTCTTCCCTAGCATTTTGATCATCTTCTTCTTCTTCGCCAGACCCAGAACCTTCGCCATCTTGGTCGCAATCCACAACTTCATTCACAGCGGGAGGTTTTGGAGCAATGACGTACTTGGCGGGTATCTCGAGATCAAGTTTGGGAAATTTTGTGTTAACAAAATCTTGAACGGCGACGAAATCCAGTAAAAGCAGTTGTTGGCTATGCTTAGTTGCTTGATCCCTAAGATCTTTTTGAGCCTTGCTCAAGTCAGTTTTGATCTCATCATGGATTTTCCCTAGATAACCAACCTTACTCTCAAGGCCTTCAATGCTCGCCTGACACTTTTGGTGATCTTGGAGTTTGAGGTTCAACTCAGCGATTTGGTTAGGACACTGACGGTGCTGTTCCAAAGCCTGGTTTAGTCTTTCCTCACAGCCATTATGATAAGTGAGCTTCCCAGCCAATTCAGAAATTGTGTCGGTTGATAGGTGTGTAAAACACCTCTCTAAAGTAATCATAGATTATGCTTTCTTTGCTATAATTGTTGTATTAGTTGCGTTTTACGCTTCTTTTGCATTTTGTAGGTGCTTTGGAGTCATGTGAGAAAAAGGTGAAGAAAAGGGCAAAAAGGTCATTTCCTGGACAAGTGCTAATTGGAGTCAAGATATTGTTAAGGGGCAACCAGCTGGATTCACTGAAGGCAGCCACGGGCAGGAATTATGGCAGTCGTTTGATTCTCTTTAGAGATTTATTGAAGCACCCGAGATAACTGTTCTGGGCAGCCGCTGGAGATTAGCTAGCAGTTACTGAAGCACCGAGTACTGCTGATAAGGGCCATCCTCTACATCCAACTTAACTCAGCTGAACCAGGGCATTTCCATTCAGTTTCCAGCTCCAGTCCTGCAAGTTCCAACCACTACTGCCAAGTCTGTTGCCGGTTGAGCCATGGGTTCAAGTCGTCATTTGGCAAGGATTACACGAGATTCACAAGGGTTAGAAGTTGGGCTACAGACCAGCTGCAGTTTTACACGAAGAAGACAGAGAAGACTGGACAGAAAACAGTGAAGAAGAGCAATGTCTGGCGTGGTCTTGTGATTGTGTTTGAGGGTTCAAGAAATGATTGTTTGATTGGATGAATTAGAACATGGGTTTGCTTGTGTGAATGATTAATTGCAGGGAAGGAGTTTTGAGATGGGTTAGAAGAACCCAACATATGCATCTCTGCCAGCATTCAGTTCTGCATCCCAAGTGCTTGACAGAAGGCCTGAACCATGATTCAGCTGTTGTTGTTGTTGCTGCCTAGGTTGTTGCTGCCAAGCCGTCATCAGTGGCTAGCCATGGGTCTAGAGGTTATCTGTGAAGGGTTGGAGATCAAGATTGCCAAGAGTTTCAAGGCCGGCAGGAGGGGTTTGGGTTTTGGCAGTTGTTTTTGAGCGAGAAAACAGGGAGGAAGTATGGTTGCTGTCGTCCGTGTTTTGAAGATGTATGGTGCTGATCATTGAGTTATTTTTGGAAGCTGAGGTGTATTGGGAAACTAGGTCTTTGCGCAGCAAGGAAGAGAGGATATAAAAGGAGGAGAAAAAAAGGTTACAAGGGATCTCTCGACACCGCCACTTCTGCCGTCTACCAACAGAGAGGAGCTTTGCTCCTCTCCTGTCATCACCACCAGGCCTCCACCATCTCTTGTCATCACTGCCTTCCTCTCCCATCATCTCCATCCAACTGCACCTTACATCACCACCTGCATACCACCACAACAACAGGGTTTCTCGCACCGTTTCGCCATCACCAAGCTGCACACGAACAAGGAGAGAGGGCTCAGAATCGTCACACAAGGAGCAGCAGAAAACATCACTTCATATCAGCATCACAAGTTATTGGTTTGCTGATTTGTTTGCACTTTCAGTTGTTATTTGTTTGAAGTATTTAATCTTTATATTGCCATGAACTCCATTGTGATGTGTAGTTAAATTTCGTATTGGTTATGGGATGTAATTGGATGTCTCAAACATATTAATCAATCTGGCTGGTCAATTGTTGTTATTCATGAAATCTCTTGTCGTTCATGTTCTCCTGTGTTTAATAATTGCATGATTGATGTATTGCAATATGATTGTTTTCTTATTTGTTTAAATTGCAAATTGAATGAATATGAAAGTATATATATAGCTAGACGGTTTTTGAGATACGAAATAGTCAAAGAATCCTGTCACAAGTAGCATAATATGATTTCGAAAGTGGTGATAGCTTTTAGAAATCATATGTAGAAGCTTGACCTATGTTGAATAGTTTTTCTGTTGCATAGATTAGCCTAATTCATAGAACCTAAAGCTCTTGGAGAGTTGAACTTGATTGCACGTTGCGTTAAGTTATTCTCTAAGTAGTATTTGCACATTCATCGTTATGGTGTGCAATGATATAAGGAATTTACCGGAGTATACTCTCGATGGGGTACTCTAGGGCTCTTGGTATGAGAAAGATTGAATGTTAACTTTGATCGATTGATGAACATGTTTGGTGATTGAAGATGAAACCCTTAACCAGTATTTCTTCTCTCTGAATTCTATCTTTATATACTTGTTTCGTTTTTATTTTATTCGCACAACAAAAATCCCCCCCTCTGGTTACTCATAAGTTTTCAACACAACTGATAAACCATATCTCTCTCTGTGGAACGAACTTATTCTTGCTGCTGTGCTTAATCCATATTTAGTGAAGTAAGAGTATTAACTTTGTTGGTTTGACACACCATCATCGGTACGGATGATCCTCGAGAATCTTCTTTCGCCTCTCTAGCTCGCCCTCCAGCTGTTTGATTCGCTCTGAGAAAAATAAAATAAGAAGTTAGAGTTGAGGCAAAGGTAAAGATACAGCGAAAAACACCCTAGAAATCTACCTTCTAGCTCGCTCACGTGCCTACAAGCACCGGTTTGGGCTTCTCTAAGGAGATTTAGATGGGACTCAAACTTAGTATTGATGGATGAGCCAGAAATGCTTGCCACTTGCTGAAGTTGAGACATCGGTTGGTTATTGAGTTGTATAGCCCTATCGCCATGAATTTTTGCAAAATCTTTCCACCTTTGAATTTACTGCTGAGCGGTATCTCTCTCAGAAATTGCAAGGTTCAAGCGAGAGGCAAGCTTGTCAGCCCTTGCTTTCTCCTCTCGGAATAAAGAACTCGCCCTCATGTGATCCACAATGGAAGTCTCCTTTCGCCTGCTATTAAGTTCGGCTAGCCGACGAGCGTTATCACGTTCGCTTTCAATCCATTTCAAATTGGCTTGGGTGGCTTTGAGAAGATTATCAAGGTTAACATTAAGTTCACTAACATAATTTAACTCTCGGCGATACCACTTAATAGTCTTAGCCTGGCCAAACAGCAGATTACACTGCCTAGCATTAGCATCCGCCAAGTTATCTATCTCGGTTTCAACTCGCTCCAGTCGGGCATCAGAATGTTGTTGGCAACCTTAGAAGGGTCAGGATCTAAGGGTCTCGGCGAAAGTCAAAAGTATGAAGAAAGACTGACATTTCAAGACATATAAGGATTAAGAGAAGCTTACGTTTCATGTCATTTTGCTCATTTGCATCTTTAGTATATGCATCCTGCAGTTTGGCAAAATCGGCGTTCTTCTCTTGGAGTTGTCGTTCAAGATTTTTGTTTTCACGATTCAGAAAGCCAATTCTATCGCTTTGCGCCTCAAAGGTGTCAATAAGACTCAGACAATGTTGAAATCCCTAAGGAAAGAAGGAAAGCAGTCAGCAAAATAAAACATATACAAGCGAAGAGAGAAAAGTTAAGAAGAATAATCACCATGGAGGCCATAGTGAAATGTTCTTGGGGAGTCAAGTCATGAGCTACAGAGGATAAATCCCTCGTATGGGCAAAACCAGTTGTAGATTACTTCACCATAGCTCCATAATAAAGCGAGTCAAAGCTATCTTTTTCCTCAAGTTTGAGCAATTTGGAGAAAAAGTCAGCAAGTCTGTTAACTACTTCGCCGGTAGCACCCCTTCATGGAAATCTGGGAGGTTTATCGTCGGGAGGCATCTTGTGCAAGTCTGTGAGAGCAGCGAAGGAATTACTTGGAGCTCCAATCTCACCAACAGGACTGGTAAGAGCGGTATTGGTAGTAAGAGATTGTTGGGGGTTTGCAACATCCAGTTCCAACTGAGTCTCCATAGGCTCTGAGTCAGTCATCACTACATCGCCATCCTACTCCTCTGAGATGGTTTCCAAACTATCTGATGTAGTTGTCTTTCCCTTGAGATGAATCGGAAATTTCTTAGAGAGAGGTTTTGTTGAAGCTGGGGTCGTACCCTTGGACCGAATGGAAGCTGGCTGAGGTAAAAGTGTCGCTAACGTTAGCGGACGATTCGCCTTGAGGTTGCTCGGCGAGAGGATTGGCTTTGAGCTTTTTTAGTGTTTGGCGAAGTTCTTCCTCGGGAGTTAAGGCGGGAGCATCCTGCGAATAAGATGGCACAACTATCAGATCTTGAAACCAATAGAGGCAAATATAGATATATATTTTAAAAATATATGAATATATTTTTAAAATAAGCGAGACTTAGTATGTTTGTTGCCAGATCTTCCGTTGTGCTTTTCTAAACGCATTCCAAGTTAAATATAAATATATATATATATATTCTAATGCAAATGGCTTGTTACCTGGTTGGTAGATTCTCTCGTTTTGGTTTCTGATGGTTTCCTCTTTCTGGTGGTGCTAGATTTCTTGACGGCGGAGGGCAATAGCATCCAATTGCCCTTTGGATCCATATGAATTTTCCCATCCGTATCACGATACAATTTCTCCTCATCCCAATTCACTTGGAGGAAATCATGATCTTTAAAATGCTTGTGTTCTTCAGGAAAATCCAGTCGCTTGATTGTCTTCTCTTTGTCACACCATCCTAACAGCCAAGGGCCTTCTAACAAGCAAGGCAAATTGGACCAACCGCACTCGGTACTTTTTCTCACCGTGGTGGTACCAGTAACTTCCTTGTTATCTACAACACCAAGCATGACTTCCTGTGGCTTTAACTTTTTCTTGGTAACAAAGCGATAAGCCCAGGGTTCACCCCTTATCGTGGAGGGAAGAACAACATACTGTTTCAGGAAATTCTCAACAGTATAGGATTCAGGAGGAAACCGCCCCTCCTCAAACAGGTCTTGATAGTTGGTCTTGTTACTACGGCGAAGCTTCCACTCCACCAAAATGCGAATATCATTCGCCGTAAGCTGAAAGGGGCTTTTCTTTATCGCCACAAATAGATCACACATGAACGTGTCGGCGGGATCATACAAAGAAAATAGATTCACCTTCTCAGCTTTGAGTGTGTCGTAAGCAGTCAATGCCTTCTCGGCGTGTTGACCAGTCATGCGGAGATCTTCTAGAGTAGTTGGAGTTGAAGCCTTTTTCAAGCTTTCAAAGGGATCAACGTCAAGGGTTCAATGAAGACTTTGTCAAAGGCGCAGTACTCAGGCCATTGCTTCCATGATGGTCGTGTGGCAGTCTTGACAGCGGTAGGAGAAGATGGAGATCCAGTCTCATTGGTCGGCACCGACTATTTGAACAACAGGATTCGTACGGCGAGAAAAAGTTTGAGCAGCAGAAGCCATATGCACAGAGTTGATGTCGGAAGTAGATGCAGGTGAGATGGTGGCTAACCGGAATAGCTAGAACTACCGGAAAGAAGGAAGTTGCAGAACTAAAAAAAAACGCAGAAATGAAGGATTAAGGTAGGAATCCCACATAGAAATGGTGATAGGGTGAAGATCAAGGTGAAAAGAGAGACGAAGAGCAAGTTTTAGAACCGGGAAAGGTTTAAAGCAGAGGGAGTAGCAGCTGCAGTTGTTTAGGGTTTTAATGAAAAAGAAAAGCTCTGAAAACTCGAAGGTGAAGAAAAAGGTAAAAGGAAGAAGGAAGAAAATAGGTTGATATTTATAGGGCAAACAAGGGGAGAGCAACTGACACGAACGGTTACAAGTCATAAAGCAGGGAGCACCGCATGAAGGACGTGTGGCATAACTGAAGTAGAAGTGGAGAACGTGGGCGCGGCATTTTCGGCGAGTTAAGAAAAATTTCACCCCCGACGATCAAAGATCTTGGAGATGAAAGAGGCAAAATGTAAGGGTAGAAGATGTCTTTGCCTGATAATAACATCCTAAGGGCGAAGGTGTACTAAAGAGGTCACTCTTGAGAAGTATGGAATCACTGGTAGAAGCGTTGGGCAAAGCACTCTATAACATGACGTGCCAGCGAGACACACAGAATGAGCTAGCGAGCAAGGTAGCATCAGCGAGAGTAAAGGTGTCACAACGGAGGTAGTTGGGAAGTGGTTGAGCATTTATAACCCGTCAGAACGGATAAATTGTCAGAGTTGATTGTTGACTCAGTGGGAACCTCGTCAGCAATCCTTATCCTTAAGAAGACTTGCCTGCTAAGATTAATAGGTGAAATACTACCTCGGCGACATAGTGCGTCGGCGAGTAGGGATAAAGTAGTGTCAGAAGTATTGTTTGTATTAGTTGTTTCCCACTTTGTAACCCTCTATAAATAGCGAGAGAAACCTTTGAGAAAAGGGTTGGACATTTCTTGGTTTGGTCTAGAGAGAGGAAAAGTGATGTACTTGCTCTCCTTAGCCCAGTGCCGAGATTAGGGTTCTTGTTAAGAGATCAGACTTAGAAGATTGGCAAGGTGAGAGAATTGTAATCACGTTTATATTACTGAAATCCCTTGGATGTAGTCCTTCTTTATAAGGGCGAACCAAGTAAAAATCATTGTCAAGTATCTCTAACCCTTAACTCTTTATTATCTTTTATATGCATGATTTGGTGTATGTTTGTGTATGATATTTGGGTGTACAGTCTAAGATCTAACCCTTGGGATTTTAGACTGTTACAGACATAGTCTTTCAGATTCTTGTATTGACTCCCTCGTGTGAATCAATCAGATCTGAAGGAGATCTTGTTCTTGAGTTCTTGATTACAGGAACCGGTCAAGGTATGACTTATAGGTGGACTAAAATAAAAGATTTGTTGTGTACTCGGTACCCTCGTCTTTTCAATTGGTATCAGAGCAGGCAAACACCTTAAGATCTAACAATCTGTGTTTGGCTCGATCCAACCTATAAGAAAAACATGATAAAGAACACTGATTCATGTCTTGACAACTTGACACAAAATATTAATAATTCTTGTTCTGGATCTGCAGTTGTTGCAACCACTTCTTCAAAAGAAGATTCTGGAGAGTCATTTTCTCGTGGTCATGTTATTACTCCTGGTGATAACTCTTACTACGGATCTGACTTATCTGACTCTAATGCTGAAAGAGAAGTTGATG
>JAJJMA010162029.1:0-14616 GCA_023529015.1 Papaver nudicaule | reverse complement strand
GTTGAGCGCCGGCCGCAGGCCGGCGTGATACCTAGTCTCTTTATTAACGAAATATGGTACTTAGCAATCGAGACATCCGAGCCCTCCAAAAAGCGTGCGGGGACTCCTGGCCGTGTGATCAAAAAAAGTAAAATATGCAATCATAGCCGTCCAGGGGATGGATGGCGCAATCCTGGCCTTCCCAGGAGCGTGCGGCCCTTCCAGGACGTCCATCTACAAGTCCTCAAAACACGGGATTGATCTGGAGCCGTCAGATCTGTTCATGTGGAATATTAACTCCTTAAAACCTCCGTCACGTTAAAAAACAAAACAAAAAAAGAAAAAAAAAAATTTCCATCCCGACGGACACACAAGTACACAACATCTTCTTCTCCTCTCTTCTTCTTTTCTTACCCACTTTTTCTGGTAATAAAATCAAGCTAGGGTTTTGTTTTTGGTTATAGATAGATTTTTCAGGATGCGTCTTTGGAGGATATTGTGATTTGGATTTGGTGTAGAAAAACCAATTTAATCTTCACAACCTTAATTTTCACTTGCGTCTTTTCCATCTAATTATTTTTGTTTTGGTTTTGGCTACAGAGGATAGATTTTGGCTACAGACGGTAAACCCTAACCCTTTTCTTTTCTATCTCTTTGTTTCTAAATCAACGAACCCTAATAACCCTTTTGTTTTAATTTGCAGAATATAATCAGAAGGTTATGTATTCTAAAAGATGAAGGTAAATACATGGAAACCCTATTTTTTTTTCTGTTCGTCTTTTGATTATTGGTTTAGCTTCCTTGACGAGTTTCAGTATTTGATTGAATTACAGAGTAATTCCTCCAACGAGTTTCAGTGTTTGATTGAGTTACAGAATAATTGAATTATCAATGCCTTAATTATCAACGATAATATTTAGTTTGCTATTTTGATTTAGGATGGGTTGTTGTCGAATTTTGAAAGAAAGAGATACCCCGTGACTTAGAACTCAGCAGGACGGTCATATATATGTCACCAATTTAACGTATACAAGGTGTTCGATAAAATCCCTAACCCACAAATTTGTCTTGAGCATGTTTTGAAGCTGATCAGCTGGCCAAGTATTCTAATTTCAACAGCCGGGTGGTATGGACAAACAGTACAATTGGGGTACTATAGAGAGATGGACTTGATCTTCCGATTGGGTTTTGTACTGAAATATATTAATACTATTACTATGGAGTTTGTTTTTATTGAAGTTTGATACTGGGGTATTGCTGAGGGTTGCTTAGTATTATCTCCACAAACATAGGAGTGGAAGATCCAGTGTCCTGTATGCCTCTTCAACAAATCCTGGAAACGATGTTGGTAGCTCCACAGACCCCTATATCAGTTAGTTTGTTCGGTAACTAAGTTGTCTTCTTTTAGTACATAAACACTTATTGCAACTTAGTCATGGTTCTGTTCTTTTACAGTCACATTGTCAATCTTTCTCATGGTTTTGTATATCATGTATGCTACTTTATCGTGCAAAGGTGGTCCGTTTAATTGTGTCCCAATTCATATCTTTGGAGGCTTTGCAAGGCTTTGCTCAAAGGTCTAAAGGTCTATTCTTAGGTGTAAAGACTTTATTTGCTCATTTTTTAAATTGCAGACGGTTGTCAAGTCCAAATCTTTATTCGCCCTGGATATTAGTGTGCTTTGTTCGTCTACATACTAGATAATTGTAATTCGTGAACCCAGTCTCTACGATATCAGAGGGATTTGTTGCAAATGTTGCGTGAAGCAACGTATGGAGAAAAGTTGTAAGTAAATAAGCCTTTACAATACTATAATTCTGATTCCACATTTAACAAATTTTCACTATTTCTCCATTTTGGCTTTACTTGAATTATGTTATCTTGAAGAAAAACAAGTTGTTGGTCTGTATGGATACCGTGAACACACACGCAGTCCTAAACCAAAATTTTTATTTGTTGTTGGCACACTAACTTTATAGCGTTTGATTTTACAAGATGTTCATGGCGTTCAGTTCGATACGATCAACGAGAGAGGATGGGATAGACACATGTACGTTCAATCCCATGCAGAAATATCACTACTACCTGAATTGGGTTAGCCTTTATATATTTAAACCACTTCGGCAATGGTACACTACCAGTAATTAGGTATATAACTACTAACCTAATTTCAGTTAGGGCATATCAGCATCACCCGACGTATAGTTTTTTGAGGGTTCCAACGACGAAGTGCAGTAGGGATGCTCATTTTTTTTTTCCACTACTCTGATATTGTATGCTTCAAATTTATTGTGCAGGCCATCCTTAGTCATACGACCTTCAACGCTTCGAAAATAGATTGATTACCCACAGACCTTAGGTGTTATCGTCAAGGGTAATGTGCTTATTCCTATTTTCAGATCTTCTTTGATTTTTTAGTGTACTTCGGGTCTTCATCATTCATCACTACATATATTGTTGCTTAACATCTCTTCTATGTATAAAGACATCACCTTATTCTGTTTGCTTCCCCCTGTTGAAGCACTCAAAGCACTTTAATTAGTGCTAGGATAAATCTATATTTGTACCATCTAGAAAGCCACTTTGGTTTGATCCACTTTGATTTGAAAATTGTTGCGAACAACAATGACATGGTCGTCCCTATACTGTTTAATGCAACATCATTGGGTTGTGATAAAGTAGAAAAAAATATCTGTCTGTGTTGGTAGGCAAGTCGGGCATTTTTGTTAAAAATAGTATTTGATCCATATGTATACTTAGCTTGATTCAATTTTTTTATTTTTTTTTGTGAATGTAGCTAGCTAGACAAATTGGTCTTCAACTTTGGAAGCATATGATTTTGAAAAAATATTGGAGTTACAGGTTGAGACATTTTGACATATCATCGTTTGGGAAAACTCAGTTGTGCTGGTGGAGATGTTGAACACTTGAACTGTTGATGCTTATAGGTGGCAGCGAGAGTGGTGGATTGGTGGTGGTCTGATTAAGAAGTAAAAAGGTTAGCAAATCAACATTTACTTACTTAAAAGTCTGGATGATTAAATTTACTTGAATCAAATCTATTGCCTAGGCTTTTAGGTTGTAGATTCCGACAACCACCAAAAAAATCGACAAAAGGTTGAGCGCCGGCCGCAGGCCGGCGTGATACCTAGTCTATATATTAAGGAGAACTGGTGCTTAAGGTCGGGTAATCCGAGCCCTCCAAAAAGCGTGCGGGGAGCAATCAGGAGCAATCTGGGCCGTCCCACGAGCATGCGGCCATTTCTGGACGTCCATCTAATTAATGAAAAAATCGGGAGCGATCTGGGACGTCCATATGTTTTGGTTGCTCTCCTCAAAAACTCCGTCAATTTTTTTTTTCCTATACCCGACGGCCACTGCGTCTCTTCATCTTCTCCTCGATTATTCTTGAGCTCTGCAAATCCGGAGTCCTCAAACCCTAAAAATAAAATAGCAAACGATATGTTCTTCCTGCATAGACGTTTTTGTGCTTTCCATAACAACCAAAATCCAATTGCAAAAACGAGTGATGATCGATTACAATACGTCGTAGTTAAAAGAAGATGAATAAGAAGAAGGTAAACTTTAAGAAGGTAAACCCATTGTTCTTTTTGTTTTCGTTTAGATGAAAAATTATGTTAATTTGATTTATCGGGTGGAAATTGAATTTAGGGTTCTTAAAATCTGGGGTTTCCTGATCTTGGTGTTGTGTTGTTGATTAGACTCAAAACTAGCAGAAATTTTACTGATTGCTTTCTTCAATTTTGTGTTTTTGTTCTTTCTTCGACATGGTTTCTTTTATTGATTGTTCTTTTTTTCGTTTTTTTATCACTTTGAATTCGTGATCAATCACAGCACCAAAGTGAAACCCTAAAATTCTTTGCTTTCTTTCTTTGCATGTCTGGGTGTGCAGGTCTGCAATTCAATATGAAGAAAGAACATAGACAACACTTCGAGAAAGGCCAGGCAGTGGAGAAGAATTTGATTGCAATGTCTGGCGAGGTAGAATTTGTTGTGGTTTTGAGTTTGTAGCTTCAGATTTATGATGATTGGATTATGGTTTAATCTGGCGTTTTATTTTGTTCAAAATTTGTTTGTTTGTTTATATTCAGGAGTTTAGTATCACAAAATTTGAAGTAACAGTTTGGGTTGAATTTAAGCGATTTTTGCTGCTCCACTGCTAGCTAGAGAGCAGAACGGTGGTGGTTTGAAAGGTTCAATTAAATTAAAAGGGACACGTCATTGACAATGGAATCGGCATATACTGAATTCATAATTGGGAGGATCTTAAACACTTGGTAAGCAATAGAAACCCTGTGCTGTTGATTAGACCAAGGAGATTAGGTTTTATCGAAGGAGTGTTGAATTGTTGCATCAATGTTTAAGCATCATTAGGCATTGGAGATTAGTTCCCCAGCGCATTACGTGGGTTTTCATCATTTTGGAAGATCCTAATGTCTCTTTGAATTGGGTAATTGTGCATATTTAACTATGAAATGCTTGCAATAGTGTGATAAAACCTCTTTCATGATACTGGGTAATTACTTACCTGATAATTGAATTATGGGTTACATTAGTATATGCACCTCTAAGAATAATTGCTTCATCAATGTTTGAGCATCAGCAGGCAATAGAGATTAGGTCCTTAAATAGAGATTCGCAATGTTCATCTGAATGCCAGTGGTTGGTAAGTGTTTAGGAGACTAAGTAAAATAGGAAAGATGTGTTTGTTTTGAATTCAAATTTGTTCATGAGGTAGACAAGTCTCTATTGGATTTGGACAGTTTAGTTTGAGTAAGGAAACTACCTAGAACAGTACATTAATGGTAATTGGAGTGGTGAGCCTATATATAGATACGAGGTCCATAGGACGACAAAAGCGTTGCACACAAACTTCAGGAAGAAAGAAAGCCTTCAGTCTAATAATGTCGGGACGTCGACGAATTAATCTCAATTATCATGAGGTGAGAATTTAGTTGTGCTATATTTTGAATATATAGGTATCGTTTTTATTTTGTTGATATGTAGATATAATGACAAAACTTGAATTCCAGTGCTCCGATCAACCACAATGCCGCATCAATCCAAGCTAGCATCGAGGGACAACAACTCTGAATGTAAGTTTTGTTTAATATGTGTCCCGATTATAGATTCGATCAATAATTTTGTAGTACTCATGTTTCTATCGTAATGCAGGCAACGTCCGGGGTTGCAACTAATAAGTTAGCAGAAGAAAGGAAACGAGATGAACAAGTGGAGCAACGACAAAAGCAACGGCCTGCTGGTGAGAGCATTGCACAAGCTCGGAATGGATCTGTATTAAACCAGGTGATATTTTTTTCTTTGCTATTTTTTGATCATAGTATATTGGTAGCTAGCGTGTCTATGTGTGTGCGGGCCGTATAAGTGGTATGTTGCGTCTTTGTCCTATTTTATTTAGAACACGCTGGAGCATGGGTTGAGCTTTTGATTGTGTTTGATTGCTAGAACACCAATAGTCAGAATAAGTATCAACCCAAAGAAAGAAATATCAGTTAAGGAGCTTTTGAATCCCGTACTTTTGTTTCTGTGATTCATTGTTTTTGAATTAAAGAGCTCTTTGTGGTAGATTCTGGTCATTGATGCTGCTGATTGCTATGTGCTCGATGTCAAGGTTTATAGAGTGCGACTGCTGCTGGACTGTATGGGTTTATAGGTTAGTCATAGAATTTCCCTCAGTGATGAATTACTAATCTTTTGTTTGTTAGTCATTACTTTGTGTTGAATTTTTTGTTAAAATAATTACATTAGCAACTATGGGAAATTTAAATAGGACACCATATAGCTTAGATTGTTTTGGAGCTATTTTTTTTTCATATATCACTATCATACTTTTGGGGTCTATATTTGGTGATTGTTTATATGGACATCGCTCCTTCTGTGATTATTTAGTTCCCAGGTATGTTTAATTTGGAGCTTGATTCTTTGGTCTATGAGTATCCTGTGTAATCTTGAGGAGGATCCCGTCGGCGAATTCCTAAGTTCCCAGGCTGGTTGTTGTTCTGTGTGTGTTCCATGTTTTGGCAAGAGGAATTGGTAAAGAGGTAGGTTCGATATACAGACACGAGGTAGGTTTCTTTACCTGTAATCATCATGTTTACTCTTATTGATATGCTAATGATTGTCCGAAAAATTATATTATCAACAGGAATACACAAGGAATGATCACCTTTATGAGTTAATATGCGTGGAGGCTAGCTCATTATCAGACAAAGACATCAGCTTAGCAGAGATGGCAGACTGCTTGGCTACTTCCCAGAGCCTCATCTTGGAGCAGAAATTTTGTACCTTCGGAAGATTATCGATTCACATCTTAAAGTAAGGCTTGCCAAATACGAACAAGATGAAATGATGGTATTGGACTCTGTGAAACATGCAACACTTGTGATTTCCCCTAAGAGGGTCTCAACTCAGACTTTAGTGTATTTCTGGAATACTTGGAGCGAGAAGATTTTAAGCGTATTGGCATACATTGGTTCTATTGGAACAACACATGAAAAAGACTACAATGGCTACGAGGAGTTTTGTTTGGGTTGCTTGGGTGTCTGCAAAACTGTACAAAATGGCAGTTCCATCTACGTATTGCTGAACTCAGATGCGCATTGGATGAAAGACGTGCGGCATAAGTCTGTTAGATGATATGGGGGATTGGTGACAATGGATGTTCACCAGTAATAGAGAAGACAAAGGTACGGGTTTTTCTTTCCAGGTATTTCAGTGAGCTTATTCATTCTTTCACCAATATTAAAATTATATTGTGTGTGGTTGCAACGCTCGGAGGTCCGAATCACAGACCAGGCGACGATGAGGGAGAAGGAAGAGCAACGTGAAAATGAGCGCAAGGGTATCAGCCTATAGAATCCTTTGCATTATTAAGACAATATACAGAGAAAAGAGTTTGCCTACAAAGTCTAACCAATATAACTATCACCGAGCCTGGATGGAATTCAGCTACAAACGAACGCTTAATGGCTAAAGAGCATGACTATTCAGTGGAAGCTGGCTTGGATATTGAAAGCAAGACAAAGATTAAAGCTATGGAAAATTTTAGCTAAATCAGGCTAGGCAAAGGATTAAATGAAGGGAAGAGCGTCGTCGGAGCACGGCTTCTAAACAAACAGTTAGCTGCTCATACAAATGCCACGACTGAACAATGCAAGCTCCAAGCATATGCAGACCCCAAACAAATATACTATATGCAGTCGCAAGCGATACGGTTTTATGGAGCGAAGGCACACGGGTGTTAGGCCAGTTTCGAAGAGAGGAAAATCAAATTTAGTGGCATCTAGGAATGAGTACTTAGATACTGCTACAAATTCGTGCTGAATATATGTTGATTATTAGTTTTCAACTCAGCATTATTTTTTTACATAATAACATTTTAGTTTAACTATGCTTTGTTGAGAAAATCAAATTATAGGCAATATTCCAAACAAAATTCGAAATCAGACATGCTTTCCTTATATTAAGCTGTAGGCTTTGGATATATTCAGCAAATCCAGTGCCTCATCAAATTTAAGACTTAAACAAAACATGGTATTAGACATGTGCTAGATAGCACATGATTAATGAGAACCATAAAACTTTTATTTACAAAAATATCCAAATTAAATTTGCAATTTCAAACGAGAAACACAAATACACTAGGAAACACAGGGAATCTATATTACGACAGAAGTCTTTAAGAACAATTGAACTAAAAAAATTATTCTTCAGAGTTACATAAATAAATAAAAATAAATAAATAAATTATATTAGGAAACGACGTTAAAAAAATACCAAATATACTTTCGGAACACTCTAGAATAGAAAAAAAATCGGAAAGCACTTCCGACTAGAATTCTGGAATTCTCTCGGTTCTGGAGCTATCAGAGGATTACATCATGGCAGAGATCATCAGTGGAGATAACGCGAGTCAGGTGGCCAAAATAACGAGGCAACCGAAATTTGCACACAACGAAAAATTCCGCTTCGCTATGCTGAGAAGACAATTCCCTGTTAGAGTAGACGCTTAAGTTATTTAACTTTATTATGCATAATTAACGACTGAATTGATGCGTGTGGGAAGGAGAGAAATAGCACATTTTTTCTTGACGGCGTAAACTAATTGATAATTCACAGCAGTGTTCATATATGTGTTGCAGTCTGATTTTCGCAGTTTTTTTTTTTTATTTTTTTAGTGGCAAATCAATTTGAATCAAATATACCATACGGCTATGGTGTTCACTGATATAAATTGCATTTGTGCATTTAAAATTGCATTTAGACTGCAACATTTGGATTTTGATCTATTTTTACATATTATGTACATTGTGTTTTTCTTAAAAGCTAACAATCGAATAATAACATGAAAACAGAGGTAAGTTCGGACAACTTCAAGACTTTTGGGTTGTAGATCCCGACAACCTCCAAAAAGCCAACTAGAGGATGAGCGTCGGCCGCAGGCAAAAGTAAAGTGAGTGATCAAAAATTTACTTAAAGGTTAAAATAAGTAAATCTACTTAAAGAAAATTTGCTGCCCCAACTTTTGGGTTGTAGGCTTGGAACACCTTCTGAAAATCGACAAAAGGTTTGTGCAAGTACATTTTTGTGTCAATTGTCATCTAGGGCATTTAAGGTCTCCATATTTGGAGGAATTAAACCTCTCTCCGAATGCATCCCATGAACGAGATTTGTTGTGGGACGTTCCACATCTGATTGTGTCTTCCAACCCAAGATATTTTCAGGTCTAATCACACAACTAAAATACCTTTTCATGGCTGGAGCCATAGGCCCCAGCTGCTATAACTCGACTAATTAAATACTCTACTATGACCAGATGAAATTAATATTGGGACCGTTCCTAATTCCTCGGGACCAGTGCCGTGGATCCCGGTTACTATGACACGACTAATTAAACACACTACTATCATCTGACGACCAAAAAATCGCGGTCGTTCTTCGCGGCCGGGGCCGTAGGGCCCGACCGGGCTTACAGATTTCTAAACGAACTGATATACACAAGATTTGGGACAAAATCTACCAAAACGCACATATTTGCGCTCACACCAAATTCACAATTATGGAAAATTCAGTATAAAAGATTTCAACAAACCTTGCAAATTTGCCCCACTATGCTCAACTTTTGGGTTGTAGGCTGTGAAAACCTTTCCAAAATCACCGAAAGGTTGAGCGCCGGCCGCAGGCCTATGGCCCCGGCTGATTTGACCCGACCAACCAAACACCGGTAGCATAAGCCCGACTAATTAACTCTAGAATTTGTTAACCCACCGCCGGGGCCATAGGCGCCGGCTGATATGACCCGACCAACATAACATTGGAGGTTTATTAGGCCCGGGTAATATTATATAAAAAATTAATCAACTTTGATTCGACTGTATATTAGATTCCTTTGTTTCTTGGATTTTGCACTGTTTTCTTGATCATCGAGCAGTTAGGAAAGATATGTATAATGTATTGTTGGGATTAATCAGGAGTGGTATCAATATCCAAGACATAAATCCCTATGAAATAGCCCGACCCGACAAGCACATCATCGGTTTATAAAAATTAACAAGAAGGTTGAGCAGCAGCCTACGTCGCCGACCTGACCAACTCGATACTTTGATCCACGGCCGGGACAACAGTCCCGACCGGATGATATGACTCGACCATCTTACCACGGGCTTATAAAAAGTAACAAAAAAGTTGAGCAACGACGGCGCCGATCCGACCAGCTCAACACTTTGATCCACCACCAGGACTATAGGTCCCGCTAATTTAACTCGACCAACTCAACACCGGAGCCGTAGCCCCCTGCTTATAAAAAGAAAAGTGATTGATTGAGTTTACTTAAACGTGGAGTGATCAACTTTGCTTAAGGCAAATCTATTGCCTAAACTTCTAGGTTGTTGGTTCCTAAAAAACTCCAAAAAATGGCAAAAGGTTGAGCAACTCAACACCGACTTATAAAAATTAACTAAAAGATTGAGCAACTGCATACGTTGTCGACCAACTCAACACCGACTACAAATTAACAAAAAGGTTGAACAACGGTCTATGGCGTCGATCCCACAAACCAACACTTTTAGCAACGTCCGGGACAACGATCCAGACCGGTTAATTTGACTTGACCAACTCAACACCGGCTTATATAAATTGACAAAAAGTTTGAGCCTGACACGACCAACTTAACAATTTGATCCACAATTGGGAGTGTATGCCTCGGATAATCTGTTGGCTCAACTTATGGATTGTGAAATTAATTTCCCAAAACAAAAAAAAAAAATCTTTAATGTATTAATTATTAGGTGAATTAATGTATTAATATTAGGATTGTAGAGACTTGAGTGTTGAAAAGTATTTGCAGCAGGTAGTCTTTAAGCTAGAGAAAGTTTGAATGCCAATTACTGATTTGACCCGACCAACCAAACATTGGAAGCATAAGCCCCGACTAACTCTAGAATTTGCTAACCCACGGCCGGGGCCGTAGGTCCCGGCTGATTTGACATGACCCACCAAACACCGGAAGCCTAAGTCTTGACTAACTCTAGAATTTTCTAACGAAGGCTAGGGCCATAGGTAATATCTACTATTAAAAATTAACAAAAAGGTTGAGCAATGACCTAAGGCGTCGACTCCATCAACACAACACTTTGAGAAACGGCCGGGACAACGGTCCCGGCCAGCTAATTGACTTGACCAACTCAACACCGACTTATAAAAATTAACAAAAAATTTTGAGACTTCACTAATTTGGCAGGACCAACTCAACACTTTGATCCACGACCTGGGGCGTATGCCTCAGATAATTTGTAGGCTAAACTTATGGGTTGTCGGCTCCGAAAACCTTCTGAAAATCGACGAAAGGTTGAGCGACGGCCTATAGAGCCCACCAGATCAACTTAACACTATAATCCACAAAATATTTAAAATCCAACTTAACATCGTCTTATAAAAATGAACAATAAGGTTGAGCAACAGCCTGCGAAGTCGACCAAATCAACTCAACACTTTGATCCACGGTTAATATAAATCGACCAACTCAACATCTTCTTATTAAAAATAACAAGAAGGTGGAGCTTTGCTAATAACAACGAACAAGAAAGTTGAGCAACGACCTACAAAGTCGACCAGATCAACTCAACACTTTGACCAACGGTCCCGATCTGCTAATTTGACTTGACCATCACAATACCGACCTATATATTTAGTAAATAAGAGTGAGCCCCGACTAATTTGACACGACCAGGTCAACACTTTGATACATGACTGCTAAATTGGCCTCGGATAATCTATTGGCTCAACATATGAGTTGTAGGCTTTGATACGAACTGAGACAAAAAGGTTTGGGACAAAATCTTCCAAAACGCAAACGTTAACGAATTTCCCCACAACAACTTCACAAGTGCATATAGCTTCCCATACCATAATTTACTGTCTTAGTTCAATTGGTAGAGCGCGTGGTATTCTTCCCTGAAGATGTGGGTTCGATTCCCACAGATGGAACCAACCTGACATCAATTTGAGTTGACTTTGAATTGGATAAATAGTCGTGAATGTTAATGCATATCTTTTGTTTTCATTTTAATGTAACGGATTTCGGGAAATCTTTACATAATGATAAAGTTTGAGTTGGATAGTCATGAATGTTAATGCATATCTTTTGTTGTAGGTTCCTTGATTAATTTGACAGGACCAACTCAACACTTTGATCCAAGCCCGGGGCCGTAGGTCGGTTGAGATTCCATTTGATTTGACTGTATCTTAGATTCCATTTCTTTCTTGGATTTTGCACTGTTTTCTTGATCAACGAGCAGTTAGGAAAGATATGTGTAATGTCGGGTACGGCTATTTCATAGGGGTCCATCTTAACACAGGCTTATAAAAATTAACAAAAAAGTTGAGCAACGGCGGCGCCGATCCGACAAACTCGACACTTTGATCCACGGCCGGGACAACAGTCCCGGCTGGCTAATATGACTCGACCATCTTAACACATGCTTATAAAAATTAACAAAAAAGTTGAGCAACGGTGGCGCCGATCCGACCAACTTGACACTTAATCTACGACCGAGACAACAGTTTCGGCCGACTAATATTACTCGACTATCTTAACAAATGCTTATAAAAATTAACAAAAAAAGTTGAGCAACGGCGGCGCCGATCCGACCAACTCAACACTTTGATCCACCGCCAAGACTATAGGTCCCGCTAATTTAACTCGACCGACTCAACACCGGAGCCGTAGCCCCCTGCTTATAAAAAGAAAACTGATTGATCGAGTTTATTTAAACGCTGAGCGATCAACTTTGTTTAAGGCAAATCTATTGCCTCAACTTTTAGGGTGTTGACCAACTCAACACCGGCTTATAGAAGTGGACAAAAAGTTTGAGCCTGACTAATTTGACACGATCAACTTAACACTTTGATCCACGATCGGGAGCGTATGCCTCTGATAATCTGTTGGCTTAACTTATGGATTGTAGACTTCAAACACCTTCCCAAAATCAACAAGAGGTTGAGCGCCGGCCACAGGCCGGCGTGATACCTAGTATCTCTTTATTAAAAAGAAAAGGTCCTTAGGAATCGGGCAATCCGGGCCGTACAAAGATGCAGTAATTCGTGGTCGTCAGATCTTTATTAAAAAAGGCTTATTAAAATGGAACTACTATATGAATGCTTCGAAGCAAAGCAAATCAATGCTTACAACGACATCCAAAAGTAGTTCCAGGGAATAGACTCGCATAGGGATTACAAAGATAGAAAAAAAAAAAAAAAAAAAAATCGCAATATAAGACCAGGGTATGGAGACCGTACAATCAGCTGTTATCGCATGATGTTCCCAAGCTTGCAGTGAAAATAGAGCCAAACAATAAAACAAGTAACGAAACTATAACTTTCCAAAGTTAACCATCGGAAAAAAACTTGCCCGGAATACCAAAACGCAGATAGTTCCAAAGAAAGACGGACTCCATTCATAACAAATTTAAATACGGCTAAAATTCTAAAAGTTAGCTTGACTTCCAGTGAATTAAATAAATTTGTGCACCTCCTCAGATCAACACTAAAAGTTAGCTCGACTTACAGTGGATTAATAGCTTTACCCTCTTAACGACAGTGTTTGGTCATGAGGAATCAAATTTGTCTGTACCATAATACCGTCCGATATTTGGGGTGGGTCTGCTTGCTTGCAAAACGTGTAGTCCCTGCTTTGAGATGGAGTAATTCGTAACCGTCCGATATTTGTCATGGACTCTCTTGCTTGCAAAACGTGTCCCCGCTTCACATCTAGGCCTCCACCTTTAGTTATCAACGGTTTCTAGCAAGAAGCAAAATATCAGCGGACCAAAATGTGTGGTATCCGACAAGTAAAAAAAATAATGAAAATTAACATGTGCGATTGGCACATGATCAACAAGCATATTATTGGGACTCTTAAAACTGATAAGGGGCACACGTGAGTTAAATTGGACAACTAAAGTTTTTTACTTGGTGTGTCCAATTCCAGAAAAGTTTCACCCCACGGCCGGAGCCTAATTTCACCCGACCAACCAAAAACCGGTGGCTTTAGGCGACCAACTTTAGAATTTGTTAGCCCACGGCCGGGGCCTATGGCCCCGACCGATATGACCCGACCAACATAACATTGGAGCATTATTAGTTCCGGATAATACCTATAAAAATTAACAAAAAGGCTGAGCCCCGGCCGTAGGACGGGGTGATACCTAGCCTCTTTATTAAAAAGAAAGGGTCCTTAGGAATCGGGCAATCCGAGCCGTCCAGATATGGAGTAATTCGTGGCCGTCCGATATTCAGTCATCAATTTCCAAATCCGAATTAAAGTAGGTTTCCTAATTTAATTAAAACTAAATTAGTTAACCTCAGTCATCAATTTTCAAATCCTAAGGTTTCCTGATTTAACGAATTAAAGTAGGTTTCCTAATTTAACTAAAACTAAATTAATTAACCTTACAAATTGGCTAATCCACGGCCGCGGCCATAGGCCGCGGCTGATTTCACCCTACAAACTAAACACCGAACTAATTTGGGCCAACCAACTTTAGAATTTGCTAACCCACGGCCGGGGCCATAGGCCCCGGCTAATATGACCCGCCCAACACAACACTAGAGCTTTTTTCGTCTAGAAAACTTGAAAATACCAACTAATGTAAGTCCATTTCTATCACTACTCTCTATACTTGTTCTCTATTTTTGAATGTCTTTGCTGCAAGTATGATGTTACATTCTTGAATCTTCATTGCTGCTCAACATATCCGGAGCTTCGGTGTTTCTGCAAGAAAATAAAATTACAAGGATATTAGATAAGATCCCATGTGCAGCAAGCATTAAGTAGATGTACATGTAATCAAAACGTGATTCAAATCAAAGATAGTAGAGATATGAATGTCTGCGCATACACCATTCAACAAAGGGTTCCGCTTTGTCATATCCACTAGTCCAAGTTACAGTCATCTGGAGTATAATGATGGTATATTATTGAAATGAGATCAGATTCACACTTAGGATGACAATTAAATGTATGACAGATGATAAAATTGCAGAAAAATGATTGAGATCCAAACTTACGGTAAGAGTCGAGTGAACCTACCTCATTCA
>JAJJMA010162024.1:0-10725 GCA_023529015.1 Papaver nudicaule | reverse complement strand
CCCTAGTTACTGATGTCTAGTTACTTACACACTTCAATCTGCTTGATTTTGATACCCAAATGTATGTTTTGGAAAAATACAGGAGGAAGGGGAAGTTCCACACCAGGGTAAGCACCACAAGGGATGTAACTGCAAGAAGTCAGGGTGCCTTAAGAAGTATTGCGAATGCTTTCAAGCAAATATATTGTGTTCCGAAAACTGTAGATGCCAGGATTGCAAGAACTTTGAAGGCAGTGAAGAGAGACGTGCTATCTTCCATGGAGACCATGGTAATACTCTCTATATGCAGCAAGCAGCAGCTAATGCTGCCATTACTGGTGCTATTGGATCCTCAGGATACGGATCCCCTCCAGTATCTAGGAAGAAAAGGAACCAGGAACTCTACTTTGGAGCAGCAGCAATGGACCCAATTATGCAGCGACTTACCCAATTTGGTGGAAATCACCAAAGAACTTCTGCACCATCTTCCTCTTCACATTCATTACCTCATCCGCGGGTAGCCAATCCTGCAGTATTTGGTGGTTCAAAGTTCACTTACAGGTTGGTCTAACCCTTCTTTTTTATATTACAAACATAAATTCTTTCTGGCACTTAATTAACCTAGCGATCATGCTGAAGGTCCCTCTTAGCGGACATTGTCCAGCCGCAAGATGTGAAGCAGCTTTGCCAACTTTTGGTTGCAGTTTCAGACGAAGTTACCAAGTCATATGCAGGTACGTCCAACAGCTGATTTAGTTAATCTGTTGAGGTGATTTCTTCTTTTCTATTTTTTCGAGGAAGATCTTCTGTCGATGTAGACATTCCTCCCACCAAAAAAAAAAACGCTTCATTGTTGCAACTTCCAAAGCTTTTGACACCATCTAAAGTTGATGTAATGTTTTTCTTTAATTGATATAATAAGGTGGTCTAAATGATTTATTAAATGGACGCGTTAAATTTTTAAAAGAAAACTCATAATATTAAGGTTGATCTACATGAGGAAGGGTCATCCCAGAGTTAGTCATCCCCTGGGTCAGTTACATATGAGAACCTTGGTTTAGGCTAGCAAGGATGAAAAGGAGGTCTTGATATGGAAACCGTCTGTGCTTATTGGTTTTACTAGCCCAGTATCTTATAGGTTACCAGTTTGCCACTTGCTCCAAATGATAATTATAGATTATGTATAACTCCAATTCGCAATGTTACAGTTCAAAATAGCAAAGCTGGAAATGAAGTGCGAGCAGTGGGCGAAAATCAGAATGAAAACTCCGTTGCATCCTCAAATCAAGAAAGGGAAGATACCCAAAAAGAACAAGATGTGCAAAAACCCTTGGCTGATGACTGTTTGAGGGAAAACCAAGCTGATAGAGTTCTCCCAGATGATTCTGAATTAAATGGTACAGATGTGCAGAAGGAGAGGCCAATGTCTCCTGGAACTTTAGCTCTTATGTGTGATGAACAAGATGCAATGTTCATGGCGTCTGCATCACCGGGTGGGGCTAGTCTTCATGGTTGCAAGAAACCTATACCTTATGGGCAGGATATGTCAGAGGTCTACGCTGAACAAGAAAGGCGTGTTTTGATTGGATTTCGAGAATGTCTTCGGAAGGTCATAACTTGTGGGAGAATAAAAGGTACTAATTCTTTCTACCTTGTTTGTTTCTGGTCTTCCTTTCGAGCAAGTGACTGATGTCAAATAGTGGGTAAGATCCATCAGAGTTTCGTGAACTTCGAAAGTTGGTATCTTAAACTTTCAGTGAACTTCAACGCTTTTTTCTATGTTTCATGCAGAAGGAAAATACACTGCTTCCCCGTCTTCTTCTTCTTCTTCTGGCACAAAAACAGAAACATCGGGTCAACCGGATTCAGTTGGCAACGGAAATACAAGACAGACTGCTACCACTACTGCTGCTGCTGTTGAAGCTGCCCAAACAGCAACTTCTAGTAATGGTCTACCTACGAGTGTTGGACAGCCCAATGAAAATGGGAATACATTAAAAAAACCAAAAATTGAAAACGAGATGTAAAGTAAAAATCACACAAGTCTATAGAGGGGTTATAGGAAAGCATAATTATCACTGCTGCATTGCCATTTTTTGCCTTAGTTTAAATCGGCTGTTCATGGATGCAGATACAACAAAATTTTGGCCTCTATTTATTTTTTAGAGGATCCCTTACTTGCGATTGGAAATCTAATCACCAGAGGATCCAATCTTTTTCTTTATATAGTTGAAAATAATTCTTTCAGCCCTCGTCCACAGTGTGCATTTCGCACACGGGACTGTTGTAGGTTCTTCTTTTTGTCCATTTTAATCACACGGGACTGTATTATTCATTTGAGTGAGAGTCTAACTGATTTTGGCTGTATAGTGAACTTTTAGCAACATTATGGCCAACAAACGGAATGCCACCAATTTTTGCAATTGCTAAAGTGCCAGAGGCAAAATCTCATGCGCATGTGGTTGGTAGGTGTTTGTGGTTTTCCGGCCCAAAATTACTACCAATATTCCAATGAATTTTCGCAGTCTATGAAATGACTGCGAAGATTTGCAAAACTACTTAAATCAACACGATGGTTCCTTTCCTTTGGCAATACATGGCGGCTACTGCAGGTCCAGAACATCTCAAAGGTGAAAGGTGATATATATTGCTGATGTGATCTATCGACTCTCTAAAAGGCTCTTTGCAGGGCCAACAGAGTGGCCGTGTTAGACTTTAACCACAAAGTTATCATCGAAGATATTACCAGCTTTCTCAAATTTGGCTGAGGTCGAAGACCCTCAGAAACCAAAGCATCATCCCTTCGAAGCTCCAAGATTGATATAATTCTCAAATTTGGCTTATCTAACCATTCCAACCATTCATATAACCTTACTAGGAGCGGATGGATCATAGTAGACGACCAATAAAATTCAGGACTGGGCCTGGGTTAGTAACTGACTCACTGGCATTACTCCCCGGTCACCCACCGCATATTTGGGCAATTCTTATGGAGTGGGCAAGCACAAAATTTGCCCCTTTTGATTCCACTGTAGGAAGAACAAACATCAAAAATGGCATGGAAAACCAACAGAGTAATAGGTTTGCCCTGCGAGACATAACTAGTACCGACCGATACCAATCTACCGCTCAATATAAATTATACCACTGATAGCCTAAGTTAGGCCGCGCAGTTTAAGTTAAACCGTTCATAACATTAATTTACAATATAATAAACAGAGGAAAGCTTAAGTTATATGATATAATAATAGAAAGCGGGTCTGATAACTTTTTATATCATTATTACAAAAACTATATTATACTCTTTTTTTTAAGGGAAAGTCATTTTATTGCTTAGTGGTTCAAAACACAGGAAGGTACAACTCGTGGTGTGGTCACACCAATCTATCATTATACAATATCATTTGTAGGAAAGATGGTGTGATCGCGTCCCAGATAAATGTTGATGGATTTCGTGGATTCTGATTCTGTCGTCGAACCGTTTCATTTGCTAGCTCATCTGCCGCCTGGTTTGTCTCTCGATAAGCATGTGTGATTCCGAGCCGTGGTACCTGTTGGAGAAATGAGACAGCCTCAGACAAGATCCCTTGTAGAGACCAAGGAGCCTGTTGATGTCCATTGTGAAGGATTTGAAGCATGGATTTAGAATCTGCTTCAATCCAAAATCGATCCCACAAACTATATTATACTCATTATAAAACGTTAGAATTTTGAAAATCAGTATTATAGTCATTATAAAACAATAACTTGTGTATGTTCTAAATTTGTGTCAGATTCCTTAGAAATACGAATTGATGCAAAAATCATTACTGAAAAAACAATATTGCATCACATGTTTTTTTAATTCTGACACGATCAGCTGGGATTAAGGGACCCAAACCCACAAGCAAAAAGACTCAAAAACAAAAAAACATAAAATTACAATCGATAATAAATCTTATCTCTGCCATCCTTCTAAAGGATAGTCCCAAAGTCATCACCAAGATTTCTCTATTGCATCACATGTTGCAGAAAGAAAATTCCTTGAAAAAACAAATTGATGCAAAAATCAAACAATATTTGCATCACTGATCATAATTAAGAGAATTTATTTCTTTAAAACTCATCAACACCAAATTCTTTACCGAACTCAGAGCCATAAGAACAAATCGGACCTGCTCAAAACACTAGATCTTAGATCGGTGACGCAAGTAACAGACGTGTACAAAAATGAAAAGAAACAAAATTCTGTTTTGAGTACTCATGTCCTTCCGCCACGTATCTCTCTGTCTTCTTCTTTCCTCTTCTTCTTCGTTTCAGTCGGTTCACTTTTTCACTACTGACCATCACCACCATTACCAAACCCTAAGCGTACGTTAGTTACCTGTCAGTCTTGCTGAATCCTTACTCTATACAACAACTATAAACTCACATACCAGGCGCAAGATAGCACAGTCCCTTTCTGTATCATTTCTCGATTCTTCTTCTGCCTATTTCAGCATTCAAACCGTTTAATCTATGAAAAAGGTAATTATCATATAATTATCCAAATTCTTACTAATCAACAAGTGTTCTGTAATTCAGAATTTCTTGCCTTTCGTTAGATTTGCTTGGAATTTGGAAATAATCAATTTGTTGGTGTTTCGTGTAGTTTAGATTGTTTCTGGTACAATAAAATTCGGTTTCTCCGGGGGATGTGGGGTCTTCCAAATATTCGTGAAGCTTCCTCTGTGTACAAGAGGATGTCGTCAAGAGAGTATGCCGTTGTAGCCGATAGCGAAGGGAATTTAGGTATGCTTTCACTGCTTTATACATAGTTTTCACAATGTTTGTAAGCAATTGTTCTAAGCCAATGTTGTGGGTTTATGAAATTTGAATTTGGAGCTGAATATTTAGCGTTTTGGCAAAGATGCATTTGAAGTTGTTTTAACTTAGAAAGCAAAAACATAAAAAATTCATTTGGAGTTGTTTAACTTAGGTAGCTTTGAAATTTGATAAACGTAATGGAGGGGACTTGAATTTGTTTTCATAACTCATAAGTATGTGTGAGTGGCTTCTGACTTGAGTTACTGCATGGGGTTTAGATCCAGAATATTTGGAGAATGGTAAGGTGCAAGAAACTACAAATCCGTCGTGGAGACTTTCTTTGCCACATGTACTTGTTGCCACCATTTCATCATTCTTATTTGGCTACCATCTTGGGTAAGTCTGTTGTGTAACGTTTTCTTTTTCCCCCTTATAGTCCATTATCTTTATGGTTTAAGGGTTTTATATTTAAAGAAACCCTTTTAAGGATGTTTGCTTGCTACATTTTGGGATGCAGAGTTGTTAATGAAACACTAGAGAGCATTTCATTGGATCTTGGATTCGGAGGAAATACTTTAGCAGAAGGTATCGTTTTTGAAGATTAGCTGACTCACTCGTCTATGCATTTGGTTTACTGGTTTATCTTTGTGGTTTCTATCTAATATTTTTGCCACCTTTTTTGTCACATGAAGGTCTAGTTGTGAGTATTTGCCTGGGAGGTGCCTTTCTTGGATCTCTTTTCAGTGGTTCAATTGCAGATGGGGTTGGGCGACGCAGGGCTTTCCAGTTGAGTGCTTTTCCCATGATTATTGGAGCTTCTTTGAGGTAATACAATCACTTCAAACCTCAGGCTTATTAGAGTGCATAACATTTTTTCTGTATTGACATTCTTATTTCTGTTATTAATTATTCTGATATGAAGTTTTGTTTTCTTATTGTATTCTCAGTGCCAGTACAAAAAGCCTGGAGGGTATGCTTCTAGGAAGATTTTTAGTCGGAACTGGAATGGGTCTGGGTCCACCTGTAGCATCTCTCTATGTGACAGAGGTATATGGGGTGGTCATATGTTAATCTGTTGTTTTCTCACCGAGATTTTCTTGGTCTTAGGGCATCTCATAACTAATTGTCCTTTGGCTGCTGCAATCAGATTTCCCCCTCATTTGTGAGGGGTACTTATGGAAGCTTTATTCAGATTGCAACCTGCCTTGGATTAATGGCATCCCTTCTTATTGGAATCCCAGCTAAGGAAACTGCGGGTTGGTAAGAAAACTGAAGAGAAAGTTTCAATTATGTAAATCAGTATGTCCACACAGCACATCTCCTTAATTTTTCAGTGAGCTCCTAATCTTTAGGTGATTCTAGGTGGCGGGTGTGTTTTTGGATGTCACTCATCCCTGCATCCATGCTTGCCCTTGCTATGGAGTTCTGTGCAGAAAGTCCCTATTGGCTTTTCAAGGTCTTATGCTTTCCCTTTTTAATATGTTACTTTAAGATGCTAGTATAATTGTTCAAGAAAGTTGCACAAGCATCAGCACCACAGGGGTTCTCGTGACTCTATTTTGTATATGCATCCTTGTATAGATGGTTCCATTAATTGTTGGTTGGTATGATACAGAAAGGAAAACCTGCTGAAGCTGAAGCTGAATTTGAGAAGCTCTTGGGAGAATTCCATACTAAATCTGCGATAGCAGAGGTATTAAAGTCAGATAGAGGGGAAGACATGGAAACAGTCCATCTAACAGAATTACTATATGGCCGCCATTTTAGAGGTACTTGCATTCTGTTCTTGGCCATTCTGCATGTATCATTCTTTTTCCACAAAAATGCATGGTTATTCACTTTTCCTTTTGCAGTTGTTTTTATTGGGTCAATCCTCTTTGCTTTACAACAGCTGTCTGGTATAAATGCTGTATTCTACTTCTCTTCAACTGTCTTTAGAGGCGCGGGAGTGCCCTCAAACCTGGCAAACATATGCATTGGGATAGCGAATTTATCAGGTAAAAGTAGTGATAATACTTAATATATTGGCACATCCTAGCTATAGGGAGCTGTTTCATCCTTCACTTAATAACTTGGATTTTATCAGGGTCAATTGTTGCCATGCTGTTGATGGACAAACTCGGAAGGAAAGTGCTTCTTTTGGGGAGTTTCTTGGGAATGGTAAGTCAAGTAATAGGTCTATACTTCCGACAACCCAAATTTTATGTTGGGAAGTGTAACTTGCACTGTTTCCACGTTAAGTGAAGGAGTAGTTCTCTCCGATTGTTACACTTAGTTGAGTTGACTTTGGCTGATTTATTTTTTTATATCAGGCATTTGCAATGGCAGTCCAAGTTACTGCTGCAAGTTCTTATATTCCATCATCTGGAGCGCTTTATCTGTCCGTTGGTGGGATGTTACTGTAAGTAATATTGCTAGGAAACCTTGAATGCAAACTTTGTCAGAACAACTATAGAAGAGATGCGTATACATACAACAATTTAAACCCCTGTTTTTGGTTTAATTTTATCAAAATGTGACTACGTTGTGGAGATTGGCGAGGATTTCATGCCAGCATGAATGCTGGTTTATTCCGCATCGATGCCGTGTAGGTACTATCCCATCGGGAATGTCTGTGAGAGATCGTCTAGGGGTTTATCGATTATCCATTTAGTGAGCGTGTTCAGGAGAGTTATTGAGTGTTTGTGATCGACCCATCGTTGTGCTGCTTATGCCTAAGTTTGTGATTGATTCATCTATCGATAAGTGTGTAGTTATCTATTTGAGTTCTATAATAGAGTAGATTGTAGCCATTGTGGTGGATGTAGGTACATTTGTGAACTACGTTAAATCTTATGTGCAGTCTTTTGTTCTAATTTGATTTGCATCTAGGTTTATCTTCTATTCTATATTGAGCCAAAGAACTTAGGGGTTATTGTTGTCATCATGCATTAACTCCTTGTTATAAGTCGATTGACTGAAAACCTCAAATTCCTCTAATGAATCGAGGGAAAATTTAAATTACTGTGAAGGCTGGCAACTAGTTCCTTGGAATACATGACCTCTTTTTAATATCGCGTGGGAAGTATGACTTATCATGAATGGTGAGCAGCAGTTGATAACGAGGTCATTATCACAACATTGCTTAATATCTACCGGAGTTTTAAATTGGAGCTTAAAGAATACTGTGGAGAACAGAGATAAAGGATAACTGTGTCTGTAACAGCAAAATGTGTATACGATAAATTTAGATGGATCTTAAAAAAAATAAGTTCAATTTTTGGGGGTTTCTATGATGTCTTTAGTGTGAGTTAAGAATGCTTCAAATTTTTAGGTAACTGTGAAGTCCTCATGCAGGTTTGTCTTTACGTTTGCATCTGGAGCTGGTCCAGTTCCAGGTCTACTCCTACCTGAGATTTTTCCAGGTCGAATCAGGGCGAAGGCAATGGCTGTCTGTATGTCGGTGCATTGGGTAATTGTTTGATCAAAGAATTCTTTTGTACAAGTTTATTATGTAACCGAGGATTTGATTACTTTTCGGTTTAAATTGAGCTTATGTTTGCAGCAATGCAGCTTTGAATTTTAAAACTGCATAATCGATGCAGCTACGTGCATAAAAGTTTCTTACATCTGATTAGAGCATCTTTTTTGGGGTTTCAGGTGGTAAACTTTTTCGTGGGATTGCTGTTCTTGCGTTTATTGGAACAACTTGGACCACAGATCCTGTACTCGGTTTTTACTACATTTTGCTTGGCCGCAGTAGTTTTCGTGAAGAACAATGTGGTGGAAACTAAAGGAAAGTCACTTCAAGAGATTGAGATAGCACTTCTTCCTATGGATTAGAGGTATTTTCTCGTCGGCAGTCTCAGTTTATGCAAGTATATTAGATCTCTTCTTCAGTAACTATACATTATGCTCGTGAAGTTCGGAATATTTGAATATAACCTGTCACTCTGCTTTCCAAAATATGCTGGGTTAGCCTTCCTATGAGTAACTGATGTAGACTTCACTGACCAACTTTTTTGGTCTTTTATTCATATCTCCTGGGATTGTTTTCTTGCATTCAATCCTAGGATTCCTAGCTCAACCACTCTGTAGGATAGCACTATATTCTCCTCGGTAGCTTACTTATAATGTGTATTAACTGTTTTCTAGTTGTTGTTTTCTAGGCAGCAGCAAAATACAAATCAATATAGTACCCGAGAATCCTGTGGGAACCGTGACTGCTACTACGGTGATACTCGATCAGTCAAAGGATTGAAGCATGCACATTCAACTTTCAAGTGTTCAGGTCTATTGCTGTTGTATGCATACCGAGCAAGTCTGGTTCCACGTTTTGTTTTCATACTTGTTCAGCTTCATACAAAGGGTGATAAGCACAAGGGGATATATTTTGTTTTCCTGGGTTATGTATGTATTTGTAGAAGCTTATATCATCCATACAATGTATTTGCAGAAGGGGTTGGAAAAAGGGAGACGATTTGTACCTTTACTTGATCCTACCTCATGGTTACACAATTACAGTACACATTGAAACCAGAACCAGATTGTACAAGTAATTTGCTAATAAATAGTAACCAAATATGTCCTTTATCTGTCTACCAAGTATCAAATCGGGTTTTCTTGCCCATGCACTTACCAAACTCAGCCCTGTGACTTATTCTCTGGCTAAGACCTTGCAAAAGTCTGGTACTGGAGAGTACATTAGTTCTGACTGGCTGTTTTAGGGGCCGGCAGATTTGTTAGACAAGCAGGATAATAAGACAAAATAGGGTTGTCCAATAGCTTTTTCTCAAAACCCCTTATCGAACATATTTTTTTAATTCCAAACTACCCCTTGAAAATCCAACCGAAAATTCCAAAATCCAACTCCAAAATCCAACCGAAAATTCCAAAATCCAACCGAAAATTCCAAAATCCAACCGAAAATTCAAAAATCCAACCGAAAATTCCTGCTGAAAATTCTCTATAGCAAAAGTTTTTGTAAAGGCAAATTTCGTCTGGATTTTGGACTATAACCCAGCCGAAAGTGCCGCCATTAACAGTTTCGGTTGGATATATGTGGACGAAAAAACAAAATCTAGCGTACTCAATTTTCGTCTGCATTTTTCACATTTAACATTAATTTCGGCCACAATCATTGTGACACTATCTAAGAAACTAGTTTTCGTCTGCAAATTACGCATGCAAAACTGTAAACATCCAGACGAAAATCTGGAAAGCAAGCAAATTTCGGTTGGATTTTAGGGTTTAATCCAACCGAAAATCAATAGGGTAATTTAGACTTTTCATTGTTTTTGGACACCCCTTATAACAGCCCCTAGGATAGCAATATTGTTTTCCGGCCCCTGTAACAATTCAGCCGGCCCCTAAAACAGCCAGTTAGTTCTGATGGTGGCAGATTTGGTGCTTTGAAACCGATGAGGATGGTGAATGAGTGGTGTTGCTGAAGAAATAATAGTTGAAATTTGAGCCTTCTAAATTGTTCTAAATTGTTACAAATTGCTATTACTGATTATGATTATGAAAGAAGATCCGTTAATTGTGTTAACGGAAGTACAGGGAAGGTTGTTTCTGAACCTCCTACTGAACTTGAAAAAGGTGTAGTCAACTATGTTGATGGTACTACCGGGGAGGTAGCTTCTGTGCCTGAGCAGGACTGGTGGTGCAGAAATCAGCTGAGGAGAAGGTGAATACCAATAATACCCTGGTGCTTGGTGAGTATAATTTGGCAAGCACCGGCCACAGGGGTGCCAGTTATGTCTGGAATGTAGGCAATGTTTACCAGGTATAGACAAGACAGAGACGAATTAGTCTAGCGGGTACTCAGTAATATCGGTTTCAAAGCACCAAATAATACCCTATCACATCTGCGCATGGGTGCCCGTGTCTACATAATATCGGTTGGCCCACGTCCCACTAACTACATTGAGTATCCGCCTAAATATAGACATGGGCCTTAGTGCTTGCTCTCAGGGGTCT